>CM033473.1:293215566-293285956 GCA_019447015.1 Hymenochirus boettgeri
ACAAGAGGGTAGACTTCGTGTGATAGCCTATGGCTCCCGGACTTTAACTACAGCTGAGCGGAATTACCATCTTCACTCTGGAAAATTAGAATTCCTTGCTTTAAAGTGGGCAGTTACAGAAAAATTTAGAGACTACTTATATTATGCACCAACGTTCACAGTGTACAGTGACAACAACCCACTTACATATGTCCTATCGAGTGCCAAGCTTAATGCCACTGGATACAGATGGATAGCAGAACTTGCAGATTTCCATTTCACCATCCGTTACCGTCCTGGTAAAGAAAATGTGGATGCAGATTCATTGTCAAGGATGCCAGTAAATATTGAGGGGGCGATGGAACAATGTACGGAAGAATTGTCATCTGATTGTGTGGCAGCAACAATTCAAGCTATTGAGGCTCAAGACTTTAACCTACCGTGGGTTTGCCTAGCAGTTACAGATACCCAGAGCACAGGAGTGATTGATAGAATAGGTAAACCATTCTCAGTTGATGATATTCAACGAGCACAGCAAGGTGACAAACACATTGGTCCAATAATGCAGTGCAAGGTGAGGAATCATAAGCCATCAGGTTATGAAATTAATACTCTCAGCAGGCAAAGCAAGTGTCTACTTCGTGACTGGGAAAAACTTCACATTGATGAAAAAGGAATTCTCCACAGAAGAACATCGAACAAGACACAACTTGTATTACCTGAAGTATACAAGAATACCGTATTAAAGGAATTACATGATGGGATGGGTCATCAAGGTGTTGACAGAACTCTATCATTGATACGGGATAGATTCTTCTGGCCTTATATGCAGAAGGAAGTGGAACACTATGTGGCGAGAACTTGTACCTGTTTGAAACAGAAGACACCATGCAAACAAACACGAGCACCTCTTACAAGTATTGTCACAACACAGCCATTTGAACTCGTGTCAATAGATTTTCTCCATTTGGACAAATGTAAAGGTGGATATGAATATATCTTGATAATAATCAATCACTTTACTCGTTTTGCTCAAGTTTATGCCACCACTTCAAAGTCCGCCAGAACAGTTGCGGATCGAATCTTCAACGATTATGCCCTAAAGTATGGAATGCCAATGCGAATACATCATGATCAAGGTGGTGAATTTGAAAATCAGCTTTTTGCTCAGTTGAAAAAGAACTGTGGTGTACTAGGGTCAAGGACAACACCGTATCACCCCCAAGGGAATGGACAAGTGGAAAGGTTCAACAGGACGTTGCTACAGATGCTAAGGACTCTTACTGAGAAACAGAAGACAAATTGGAAAGAATCCTTGAATAAGCTTGTCTATGCATATAATTGCACACGATGTGAAGTAACAGGCTTTTCCCCTTTTTACCTCCTTTTTGGAAGATCTCCAAGGTTACCTATTGATCTTCTATTTGGCCTGGCCTTAGAGACAGGAAAATCTGATCATCGAGCTTACATGGAAAAATGGAAACAAGAAATGCAAACTGCATATGAAATAGTGCAAGAGAATATGAAAAAGTCAACTGAGAGAAGTAAAAAACATTATGATGGAAGGATAAGAAGTTCAGTATTGGGCCCTGGTGATCGTTAAAGGTGTCTGTTAAGAGGTTAAAGAATTGCCTGCAAGGTCTGAAAACGGACTTTCCTTTTTTAACCAAAACTTTTAGTGACTATTTAAAAAACAAATACCAATTATATGGATTTTTTTTCCTGCCTATTACTGTTCCAACTTTTGCAAAAAAAAAAAAATTGTCCTCCGAATACAACCACCCACACCACAGAGCAAATTGTATATTTAAAAAACTGCAGTATGCTGCAGCCAAATTTCTCTATTCATTCTTGACTATTCATTAAAATATTTTATAGAGAAAAGGCAGGGCCAGTTTAAAGTTGGGCTCTAAGCAAAATATTGTTAAGGCCCCTCCCCTTAAAGACCAGGGGGGGGTTGAGACAACAAATTCAGATCTATAGTAAAATCAGCCCAAGGAAAGCCATGGCACTAATATGCAAAAGTGTTGGTACTCATGGCTGCTTTATCATTTACATTCTTTAAAGTACATTTTCTTCCTTGGCATAGCACTCATGTACTTTTAGTTGAGGAAGCCCCATCCACCAAACTGCTGTAGTAAATGATATTTATCTACGGCAAATTGTTTTGTTCACAAATTTTACATACATAAACATATTAGTTTAAAGTGTAATTTCATTGCAACATTACATTTTCTAACAAGTCATTGTTAGAAAACCTGCAGCTGGTATTAGATCCTTGGCAATATTTGTTCCAAAACAGTAAACAGGTCCAATTTTATAGGTAAATTCATTTCTAATCTATAGATAATTGTTAGTATTCATTCATGCTTATTTGCAAATAATTTGTTAAATTCTGCCTTAAAAAATAAACGTTGCTTTTCTTGAAAAATGACTTATTTTTCGTTAAAAAAAAAAAAAATCTATCTACAGCATTTTCTGACCCCTTGCACTGCTGCAACCTTTTGCCAATATTTGTCATCATGTAGATTCCCTTTTCAAACAGTGCAGTTGAATGCCATCAGATTCCAGGACATAACTATTGACTATGGCACGCTAATGTTTTAACCCAGCGTCTCTAAAGCAGGGGTCCCTGGGAGGTTGCATGGGGGTCATCAAGAGATTGATAGAAACTGTATGGATCGCTGCAATCAATACATTTTTTCAATATATTTATCGTTCTTCAATGTATTTATCGTTCTTAATGAATTTAATGTTCCATAGTGGTATGGATTTTGTTTGCTGTATTGATGTTAGACATTAACATTTCTTTCAAGGATTCCATATGGATAAAAAGACGGGAGAAACACTGGTATAGACCCATCCCGTGGTGAATTTAAATGCATTTTTTTTTTTTTTTTTTTTTTTTAAATAGAGCTATCATTGCCATTTGTATACATTACATATTTTGAGGTCCAAGAAAAATTAAATAATTATTTTATGTAGGGGTTTCCCAAAACACAAAAAATGTTTCAAGGGTTCCCCATATAAAGTTGAGAAACACGGCTTTAACCCGAGCAATACAGACATTAGCAAACACATTACATTGTACACAGCAGGATTGATTGCTGCATGTTTGGCTGTGAGCGGATACATACGCTCTACACGGCATGGCAACATGCAGGGTTTGGCTAAAACACCCACATTGATGTAACATGATAAATGCCACACAACACACAACAGCCATATAAACCTGCATTAATAGGGTCAATGGCCCAGTTCATTGTAATTATTAATATAACGTGTAGTAACAGTGGGGCTCCATGATCAATTCCATATTAAATAAATCCCAAGGCCGCCCTGGGTGGGAAACACAGACGGACAACTAAGCTGAACACTCCAGATTTATGCCACCGGATTTAGCCTAAAACTACCAGATCCCCCCACACGCAGGCCTGACACTTTGATACGAAAGTGAATATTAAATAATATTAGTATTAATCTATGGAATCCATCACCAGGAATTAGAGTGTCGTTCTCTATCTACACAGCGATAATTCAGTTCACTAGGCCCTACACACGCTATTGACACAGGAGCTCAGATAAACATATCCACCTCCCTCCAAACCCTACGACGTAATGAGCTCCAGTTAGCTCAGCTCCACCTTAGTACACGTGATCGCGGTTGGGCCAATCAGACGCTGCGATGATGAGCCCACGCGCAGCCCATTGGCTGAAATACAACACGTGGGTACGAAAGACCAACGTGGGTGTCCGGACGAGCGCGTGAAATAGTTGTCCAATCAGGAGTGGTCTAAGAGTAATAAAAAAACCTGACCGCGTCTGATTGGTTAGCGCGCGGTCAACAGATCTTTGTGGTGAGGTAACAGGTTCGGAGAAGGGAGGGGTTAGCTAATGAAGGAATTCAATCCAATCCTGTCCAGGACGTTGCAGTTACAGCAGGTGCGCCCTCTCTGTTGAATAAAGTAAACTGACTTTGAGAATTGTAAATGTGAAAAGAGATAAATTTATCTTAAAGGACCACACACACTCAGTGGGGGAGGTGCAGTGAATTTGTACTGCTGAAATGAGTCTGAATACCCCGATACCTGGTGTAATAGTGCAAAACTTTTGCAATGAGGTTCGGTTCACAGCTTACCTGACGTACACATTTGGACTGAGATTCGCAGCTTACCTGATGTACTCCCATAATCCCTTAAACTGCAATCGCGGACGCAAACGCATTCTCCCTGTGTGTGGCCTCAGCTTTTGAATGTAGGGCCAGGTACAGGCGATCGGATATTTAAGCTCAAACAAATTGTTGGTGCAATCGACAGACTTGGGTAAAACTTTTGACCATTTTGGCCAAAAATTTATTCCGACCTGTAAATTAAAAGAAAAAATATCAGGACCAGAGGCAGATTTCTTTCTGTATAATGGTGCCCATATACGCTAAGATGGCGGTTTTATTGTCCGTGTATGTATGATCCGCGTATAGACGATTTTTTTTTCCTGTCAGGCCAGTTGGTAAAAAAATTTCCATCGCCCAATCGTACGATCGCTTCATGGATGAGGAACCTGTACTCCAGGCTTGCACGGTTGGGACTTAAAGGGGAAGTTCAGTGCAAATACATTTTCATTTTACGAAAAAAGAGCAGTATTTTCCATCCTAATGACCTTAACCTGCCCATTCAGCATTTTGTCTGTGTATAAATAAATGCTTCCGAAATACCTGTTTGCAGGTCCCCTAATAGAGACCATTAGGGTCTTGCCCTTGACCCAGCGCTTGGGTTGATTCAGTTGCTTAGTAGAGATCTGAGCATGTTTGACCCATCCAACAGCCAATCAGTAGAAATTACTGTTAGGAACATTCCAAGGAAGTGGTTCATCCTGGGAAGAAGAAGGATCATTAGAACCTGAAATGGCAGCTCACTAATGTCAACAGCAGGGAACAGCAAAGGGTATGAAACCAACTGATTTTGGAAATAAATTCAACAAATAAGAAGAGAATATGTAGAACAACTAGTTATGTATAATAAAAACTAAGAATTTTAAAAATATTGATATTTTCCACTGAACTTCCACTTTAAAGGGGAACTGTGGTCCAAAAATGACTTTAGGTAAATTGAGGTAAATTGATAGGAATTGCTCCCCTGAGAATTTTTGCAATTTATTTCCATTGTTTATTTTGCATAGTTTTGAAGATATTTACATTTTTGTGTGTGATATGGCAGCAGCATCACCAGGTCCCCTCACTTCCTGCTTCCTGCTCTGGAACGGTCAGTCAATCTGTCCTGTATCTCCTCCCCCCTTTGCAGCCCGCCTGATACCTCCCACTCATGGACCCCATAGTCCCTCCAGTTGCAGGCCCACCATCGCCCATTATCTTACAGCCCCATGTGGCCCCACCCACTCGTGGATGCCATGGCCCCACCCACTCGTGGGTGCCTAAGCTCCGCCCACTTGCGGGTGCCATGGGTTACTCACACCCCACCTACAGAAAACTCTGTGGAACTCTGCCTGAAAAGGCTGTTTTCACACAGTGAAAGAGAAGGGCTGTAGATTCCCTTCCCTTCTCTGTCAGGACTTCACACAGCAGAGAGGAGGAGGGACTTCCTGTCTCCCTCACACACTGAGGGAGTCTGAGGCTGTGCTCGCCGGGGCGGCACTGTGCAGGAGAAGCCTCAGGAATGTCACGTCAGCCTCCCACCCATTAACTTTCTGGTCAGTCATTTCTGTATATCTTGGGCTGTGGAGCACGTAGAGAGGTGGTTGATGGCTCGTTTTAAAGGTAGGAAACTGGCGTTTCATTCAAACTTAACATGTTTTGAGACCACAGTTCCCCTTTAAGCATATCTTGTGGTTTCCTTCCCTGAAATCAGAAAAAACCTTGCCAAAAAGATATGTCTGGCGACTCTGATCAGGACTAAATATTGACTCATGCGTTCTAGGCCTAAATGAAATGGTATTTGCAGCCAGCCCTAACTGCATGAGATTCTCACCCATGGCATGAAGATGCAGAAATTTTGCTAGCAATATCCAAGTATCTTAAGGTAAGACCCAAATTGAAGATCGCATTAACAACAAGATGCATTCCATGGCTTGATCTCCACTTGCTCATTCTATTACCAAAGCCCTCAGATCAGGGTTATCATATATCCAATGTCAAATTTAAGGAAAACTAAAGGGCAGATAACATTTTTTAATGTGCAGAAGATCTAGAGCCCAGTGAGAGGTGGACATCAGCGGGGGGGTGTTAAAGGAGAACTATACTCACCTCCAACTGAACTTAAAGTTTATTTCTTGAAGACGTTTCACTAATCATCCGATCATTGTGCAAGTGATAAAATGTCGGATCTGAAAAATCCTTTCCTCATGGGGATGCTGAAAGAAATTGTTAGATGTCATATATTTACATGTTATACAGTTTTTACATTTATAGCATCCAATCGTTTTTTTAGATAGCCAAGATGTTTTCTTTCTGTGTATAGGATCAGTGTTCACTAGCAATTCCTTTAAGTTCCTTCCTCTATTGAAGCCTATAATAGGTTTCGATGGTAATCTTTGCTTAAGTTTTGTGTCTGATAGCAGAATGTTCCAATTATTTTTAAAACTCTGCTGTATATCTGGACCCATATTGGAAAATGTAGTAGAACACGTGTAACCTGGTCCCTTTTTGGGGTCGGCACCCTTTGTCTTGGTTTCATTAAAGCCTGTTGCAGTACATTTGGTGGGTATCCCCCCCTCTGTAAAAAAACGTTTTAGCATTTCTTTTATTTGATCCTCCCTCCTGTTGATTTCTGAATTGTTCCTAATAACCTTACAGAACTGCGATATAGTGATTTCTTAAGGGCATGTGGGTGATGGCTCTGGAAGTGTAGTAAAGTGTTGCGATCTGTTTCCTTTCGGTATAGAGAATACTGTGTAGGTGAACATTTATATGTCCAGGAATTCTATTTGCTCAGTACTAACCTTATAGGTGAATTTTAGTACCTTCCATTTCATTTAATGAATGTATCGTGTCCATCAATGATTCCTTGGATACCATCCAGATGAGGAACGTATCATCAATAAATCTGCAATGGATTTTAAATTTATGTGGAAATTTTTGCAAAATATATTTCTTCTCATATTGATACATAAATAAACTTGCATATGCAGGTGCCATGGCCACACCCATGGTGGTCCCTGTCCTCTGCGTATAGTATGTGTCCTCAAATCTGAAAAAAAAATTAAATTTAACGCAATCTCCAAAAGGGTTAGTACGAAATCTTGGACTGGTTCTGGCCCACAGTTTTCATCTTTACTAACATAGCAACTGAGGTTGAATAAAGACATACGTCCTCTTTAACCTTACCTAACAGTTGATCCAGGGGAAAGCAAAAAAACAGCTAAAAAAGGGGGGGGGGATTCCTTCCTGACTATCAATCGGCAATCGGAAAGTATCCCTGGATCAACTAGATCTACAGTATACTGTATGTATTAATACCAGTAATTCTCAATATTATATAGTATCCCTGTACCAACCAGATCTATAGTATATGTATTAATACCAGTAATTCTCAATATTATATAGTATCTCCGTACCAACCAGAACTACAGTATATGTATTAATACCAGTTATTCTCAATATTATATAGTATCCCTGTACCAACCAGAACTACAGTATATGTATTAATACCAGTAATTCTCAATATTATATAGTATCCCTGTACCAACCAGATCTACAGTATATGTATTAATACAAGTAATTCTCAATATTATATAGTATCCCTATACCAACCAGAACTACAGTATATGTATTAATACCAGTAATTCTCAATATTATAGATTATCCCCGTACCAACCAGAACTACGGTATATGTATTAATACCAGTAATATAATTCTCAATATAATATAGTATCCCTGTACCAACCAGATCTACAGTATAAGTATTAATACCAGTAATTCTCAATATTAATAGTATCTCCGTACCAACCAGACTACAGTATATGATTAATACCAGTTATTCTCAATATTATATAGTATCCCTGTACCAACCAGAACATAGTATGTATTAATACCAGTAATTCTCAATATTATATAGTATCCCTGTACCAACCAGAATCTACAGTATATGTATTAATACAAGTAATTCTCAATATATATAGTATCCCTATACCAACCAGAACTACAGTATATTGATTAAACCAGTAATTCTCAATATTATTAGTTATCCCCGTACCAACCAGAACTACGGTATATGTATTAATACCAGTAATAATTCTCAATATAAATAGTATCCCGTACCAACCAGAACTACAGTATATGTTAATACCAGTAATTCTCATATTATATAGTATCCCTTACCAACCAGAACTACAGTATATGTATTAATACCAGTAATTCTTAATATTATATAGTATTCCCTACCAACCAGAACTACAGTATATGTATTAATACAGTTATTCTCAATATTATATAATATCCCCCACCAACGAAACTACATATATGTATTAATACCAGTAATTCTCAATATTATATAGATCCCTGTACCAACCAGATCTACAGTATATGTATTAATACCAGTAATTCTCAATATATATAGTATTCTCGTACCAACCAGAACTACAGTATATGTATTAATACCAGTATTTCCAATATATATAGGATACCTTGTACCACAGAACTACAGTATATGTATTAATACCATAGTAATTCTCAATATTTATAGTATCCCTTGTACAACCAGAACTACAGTATATGTATTAATACAGTAATTCTCAATATTATATAGTATCCCTTATACCAACCAGAAACTACAGTATATGTATTAATACCAGTAATTCTCAATATTATAGATTATCCCCGTACCAACCAGAACTACGGTATATGTATTAATACCAGTAATATAATTCTCAATATAATATAGTATCCCTGTACCAACCAGAACTACAGTATATGTATTAATACCAGTAATTCTCAATATTATATAGTATCCCTGTACCAACCAGAACTACAGTATATGTATTAATACCAGTAATTCTCAATATTATAAAGTATCCCTGTACCAACCAGAACTACAGTATATGTATTAATACCAGTAATTCTCAGTATTATATAGTATCCCTGTACGAACCAGATCTACAGTATATATATTAATACCAGTAATTCACAATATTATATAGTGTCTCTATACCAACCAGAACTACAGTATATGCATTAATACCAGTAATTCTCAATATTATATAGTATCCTTGTACCAACCAGAACTACAGTATATGTATTAATATCAGTAATTCTCAATATTATATAGTATCCCTGTAACAACCAGAACTACAGTATATGTATTAATACCAGTTTTAGAATCTTATCCAGCCCACTTTTAAAGTTATTCAATGAACTTGCCATTACCACATCTGCTGGAAGACAGTTCCACAATTTCCCCGTTCTCACTGTAAAGAAACCTTTCCTAAATTGAAGATGAAACTTCTTTTCTTCCAACCTTAAAGGATGTCCACAAGTCCTCTGATATGACCTATTAGTGGACAATGCACCAGAGAGTTTACTGTATGACCCATTAATATATTTATATAAAATGATCATATCCCCACGCAAACGTTGCTTCTCCAATGTAAACAGCCCTAACTTGTCTAATCTGCCTGCATATTCAAGCCCCTCCATTCCCCTTATTAATTTAGTTGCCCTTCTCTCAACTGCTTCCATTTCCAAGATGTCCCTTTTGTATATGGGATTCCAAAACTGCACCGCATATTCCAAATGAGGCCTTACCAGTGCCTTGTATAGAGGGAGAATAATATTTTTCTGTCTTGAATCTATCATCTATAATTAAGTATCTTTGTAGACATCCCACCCTGCCGAACCTGGCTTTCGGGCAGGGTGGGGAGAAGGAGGCGTGGCCGGGTGACATGACGTCACTGACGTCACTAAAGGGGCGGGGTTAGGGGAGGGACCAGTTCCGCCCCTAGCCACGCCTCTAATGTGACGTAAATTACGTTACGTTAGAGGCATGGCTAGGGGCGTAACTGGCCCGCGAGATGTAATTTACATCACATAGGAGGCGTGGCCAGAAGAAAGAAGGTGTTCCGGCAGGTAGCTTTGGGTTGCGGGAGTTTGGGGTGGTCTCGCGGGTGTGCGGGAGACCACCCCAAAATCCGGGAGACTCCCGGGAGGGGTGGGATGCCGGTCTTTAACTGCACTATCATCTATCATTAAGCATATCTTTATCTGCACTCACTCCCAAAGTATGAGGTATATTCGTATAGAGGCTCGATATATCTAATGATGCCAACCACACCTCCTCATTATCTGGAATATGTATACTGCCTATCTTTCCTAGGAAATGTGATGAATCTTCCGTTTCACATATGATAGGTTGCAGTATTGTATCCAAGAACTTACCAATAGGTTCTAGTAAGCTCCCTTTCTATGAGATGATTGGACGTCCAGGTGGAGCCTCCAGTGATTTATGTACTTTAGGTAGAGTGTATAGTATGGGACATCTCGGGTGTGCCTGTAAAAGAAATTGTCCCATCTCCATTTTGATGATTCCCATGGTAATTGCCTTGTTCACTGCACATTGAATCTGCTTCTGCGCCTGTTTTGTAGGATTACTGTATTAGTGCACCATGTGCACTCACTCAACTATGGTTTGAGAAAGGTCTAAGAGGGAGACGTTAAATAAATATTTTGTTTTCACAAGTCCTGAGAGTGCCCTGGAATTTTTACTTCATTGGATATGTAACGGAACCACACCCAGCAGCACCCAGGCATGTTGAACTATTGAAGGTAGAGTGTACAGGCATCTGTTTGTTTACAGTGATCCATATATAGGCCTAGTAAACAAATGGGTCGATATTTCAGCCAAATCGATCACCCAGGCAGATATTTTGGCTGTGATTTATAAACCAGTTGATAAGCAAAATGAATCCGTTCTGAACAAAAGGACACCTTGGTTACTCACAGAAATATTGCCTGGTGCACCTTAAAGGGTCACTAAACCTCAAAAAATATATATATTTACATAGGAGCACATGCACACAATGAGGGGTGAAAGAAGGGGACCAAGAGGGGCAGCTTCTGACTGTTATCTTGGCTTCTACAGTAACAGGGGTAACAGGGGAAATAGGAGCAAGTTCTTCTCTCTTCTCTTTTCTCTCTTTTCTTTTAAAGAGAAACTAAAGGGTTTATTTAATCTTTCTCCCATCTGCAACAACCTGGTTACTGTAACTTTTCCTTTAATGTATTGATTGAAGCCCAAGAGGTTAAGGAGCTATGGCCTACGTCCCGTTAACTCAGGAGCCAGGGCCAAAGGTAAGTATATTAACCTTTTGCATGATCCTCCACTGCAGAACTCCAAATCCCCGACCACTTCCTGGTTCTAATTCTTTTTAGCGCACATGCACGATAATGCGCGCTATAGGTGGTAGGTCCAAGGGACTTACATTGACGTTACTTCCATTTTTTTGTGAAGGAAAGATGGTACCGTATATACTCGAGTATAAGCCGATCCGAGTATAAGCCAAGGTACCCATTTTTGCCTCCAAAATCAGAAAAACCATGATTGACTCGAGTATAAGCCAAAGGTTTACAGTAACCCTAATACCTTTCCACTGTAGATTTTTGGAAACTACAACTCCCAGCATGCTTTAGTTGCTGGGAGTTGTAGTTTCCAACCACCTATAGTAGAAAGGAGTCATGTCTGTATGTATAGGCTAAATCTCTATCCTCTGTAAAACACATTCTATACAATTATTCTGATTTGCAGCTGACAGCTCTTCCTCCTATACCTATTGTATTGTATTTAGTAGAGCTTCAAACGGTAAACTGGTGACTGGTGAGTCACCCCCCAAATCCTTACATTGCAAAAGCCAAGTATGTTTTTAATTAAAAATAATGCAGACAGTTGATTCAGCGCCCAATGCCCATTAAACAATGCCACTCAGTTGGGCATTGTTTGTTGATATGTTTGGTCGGACCACCAACAACTCCGACAAAATGGCTACACATGTGTAATTAACTCCTGAATCGACCATGTGTATGGCGTTTAAGAACATAATGCTGTGGTTACAAGTCAGATTTGTTCAGTATTACATAGTGTTATTTGCTTATCAATATATGGTCAGCACACCACAAGACACATTGCCACAGTAGATGCTTAACTGCTTTTGTTAGGTAGCCGGACTCCAATTACAATAATCCTGCTGGGAAAAATTTAAATATTTACCCTTAGGCCTGGATTTGACTCATACATACTGTCCCCCCAGCCGTACCTGGCCAGTCTTCAGTCATCGCGGCTGCGCGATGACGTCATCCCGCCAGCGTGCGCGATGACATCATCGCGCACCCGCAAAGAACTACTGGGAACTGCCGGCTTTCCTTCGTGACTCGTGGCTGCATCTGGAATTAAGGTAAGTTTGCTCTTGACTCGAGTATAAGCCGAGGCAAGGTTTTTAGGTTGATTTTTAAACCTAAAAACCTTGGCTTATACTCGAGTATATACGGTAAGTAGCTTTATAAATATTTAAGGCAGCATTTTAGGGTGCTAGATTGTTGTCTTATTTTTGTTCTCCTATAATAAACTAATTTATATGTCATTTCCATTGCCCAATGTGCCATTCTTTAAGGAGAACTATAGTGCATATAAAGTTTTTTTACAAAAACAGTTAACATGAAAAGTACCTGGAAAGTAGGATTGGTAATTTCTACCTCCTAATATAATTTCTATGAGGATCGGCAGCATGAAGAAAACTGTTTCTGCGAGTCTTCCTGGGTGCTTTGGCACTATCTTTAATACAGGATGGCGACTGGAAGATGAAAATTGTATGGGCTGTAGCTCCTCAACAAAACAATATTGGGAGGTAGGATTAATCGGCCCTACCTTCCAGCCTCAGGTACTTTTCTTTTTTAAAAATTATTTTTTAGAGTATAGATGTCCTTTAAGTATTTATTAGAATTGTTTTGTTTTCCATTCTTCTTTAGGAACCTTTAAGAAGTGTCAATGAGGATCTGAAATACCTCCCTGTGACAAAAGGCAGCTGTAAAATATGCTACTGATTTTACTTCATGAAGATCCAAGTTAGTGTCCGAACAGATGTGTTGGAAAGGCTGTAAATAAAAATCCATTTACACTCTGTTTTAAAGTTTGCCAGTTATTAAATTATTAAAAGTGCTGCCAGGGGTTTGATGACAACATCGATTTGGACTTTCAACCTGATTCTTCCACTGGGCCAGGGCACCAGAAGACCTCTAAAAATAAAAACAGTACCCCACGTGCACCAAATGTTCATAATTATTACAGCCATGAGAATGGGCAGTGAAAAAGGCATTTTCAGAATAAAAACATGTTGGTTATTTAGGGACAATGATTCAAACTGCAATCATTTTGAATTAAAAAAGTTAAATAAAACGAAACCATTACATGTCCTGCTCCTTTGCAACATGCAGGAGCAGGCCAGCCAAATTCAGCCTCATTTTCAAATGTCTTATCGTCCTCTGTGATTGGTGACCTCTTGGACAATAACCATCTTCAAAGGGCCACGTGAGATTTAGAAAATATAGCTATAGATGTTTTGTAAAGAATGAATTTATCAGTCATTTTAAAATGTAAGAAAAACTTCTAAAACATATTTATTCTACTTTCTGTTTAACTTCTAGCCAAAAAATAGAACTCACGTTTTATTAACTAGGTGTATAGTTTAGGTCTGGGGATTTTTTTTCACAATCTAATAAATACAGGAAAAATGAAGAAAACAAGGATGCAATACAAATCGTACAAGAAAGCAACCCTACCTTTTCTCACAAGCTAACCTGGAAGCAATAGAAAGAACAGCAATTTGGCTTTTTCCAAGCCATATGTAAAAAAAAAAAAAAGTATTAATAATGTATATTAGGCTGATATTTAGAGGGGACAAGTAAAAGCAAGAACTAAAGGATTAAAAGAGAACTGTGGTCCACATATAATGGGCTATTTAATAAAAGTTCTTATTGTTTAAAATGGTGTTAATTTTGCCCCAACCAATCACATTCCATTTGAAAGCTAACATCTGATTTGTTGGGGCAAAATTAGCACCATTTTTAATGATAAGAATATTTATTGAATATCCCTGAAATTTCTTTAAAGGGCATGTCCACCCCCAAAACTATAATCCCCCCAACTACTGGCCCCACCATGTAGTGTAGTTTAATCCTTACCTCACATCCCAGCTCCATAGGGTTCTCCTGTAAACCCCCCCCCAAAGTCCCAAAACTAACCACCAGGAGGATAGCAGGGCTCTGCCTGCTATCTTGCCTCCGGTAGATATTTGCCATGCGCACTGCAGCCCTTCTCCCCCCTCCCTCCCCCTCCCTCTCCCTCCCTCTCCTCCCGTTCTACTATCCCTCCCCCTAGCTTCAATCCCCCTTAAATTGCTGCTCCCCCATGCCCCCAGCCCCAACCGCATCTTTTTTTTTTCAAAAAGCTCCCCAAACTCTTACTTACCTCTCCGCTTTCCTCCGCTGCACTGAATGACCGGCAGCCGCGTCCGTGATTGGCTGCCGCTCAGCTTGGTCCCGCCCCTCTGCTTGCATTCTCGCAAGCAGAGGGCCGGCAGTGCGGCGGAGGAACGAGGGGAGGTAAGTAAGAGTTTGGGGGGCTTTCTGAAAAAAATATTTGTGCGGTTGGGGCTGGGGGACCAGGGGGAGCAGCATATTAAAAATAAGTTTATGGGGTGGACATACCCTTTAAAAAATAAAAACTGTCAGAAAACAGTAGCAGCAAAATATATTGGGAGGAGAACCTCAGTTACGGTACTTTTCCTTTAAAAAAAAAGTAACGATTTACAGTGTACTTTTCCTTTACTATAACGTTTAAGTATTTTACTAATAATATGACATAAATATGACAGAAAAAAGGTAAGTTTAGTCAATGAATTGAACTCAAGCATTCCCACTAATGCATTTCTTGAACGATGTGAAAGTATAAGAGAATGCAGCTAGAAATTTATAGTCATGCATGCTTTATTTTTTGGGGGCATTTTGAATTTTTCTAAAACTTTTCTAAAACTTTTTTATCCTGTAACCATAACCTGATTCCATAATAATACAATACCAGGCTATTTGGAATGGGCGACACTAGAGGGCATGCTTTCCCTAATGTAGTTTTAAAGATGTTTCTAACTAAAAACATAAGAGTTCACCGGTTACAATGGTCATGTGTAAGATGGGCTGAGAATTTTAAGGATTCATCAATACATCCTAATTCCCCCCCCCCACAAGCACCACCAAAAAGGGGAGGGTGTCTTGTGTGAAATAAAACTCTCTTTGGAAACAAGTGAACAAGTGGCTGACAAACTCTGTTGCAAACAACTTCTTTAAAAAGTTAACTTGTCTTTTCAGCAAAGAAGGAAAAGAAGAATTTGGAAAATTAAATAACTTCCCAAGTCATCAGAGAAACATTATCGATCACTGGAAACGGAATGTAGGTGTGGAATGTTCTGTGCATCAGACAGAATCACAGACAAATCTATACCTTATTGTCAGGACTGATCTGTGACCTCAGACAGACGCAGCTCAGAGAGCCCAGAGCAGGTGAGTAACCGACATCTATAGCATTGCACTGTTTGGAAAATGATATAAAAATGTGCCCAAAAAAAGGGAAACATGTTTTCTGGAGTTTTGTGAAAATACTTTATAAAAGACGTCACTGCATTTCAGGAGCAGATTAAGTTACCAGTGTACCTGCCTACAGATCCTATTTTCCAGAATGTACAATATTTACGTGGTTTCAGAGGTTTTGTGCCTTTATGACTTACTGTGGCTTTATGACTTGACGTGGCTATATTGTACATTTGCCATTTGCCACCTTAGAAGCCCATTCCTTTCCTTTGCCTCTCTGTTATCAAGTCCTTGTTTTCTGAATTGTAATTATGATACTGAACATCTAATACCATCTATTCTGGATTATTACTTCCTATGCCGCACTTACACATCTCCTCTTAGCCATATGTATATATGTGGTTATATGAATTAGCTTGGCAGTGATACACATATATTCCATTGAGCTTGTCTCTTAGAATGTTCCTGACATGTTGTGTGTTACTGTAAAGCTGTGAAGACCTGAGTTTCCATCTCTACATTTATTAGGTAATGTGAACTTATTCGGGAAACAATGGTGTCTGTTATGTAGTTTAGTCGTTTAGTTTTTTCATTTTTTTTTTTTTAAATGTTGACTTTTTTTTTTTTAGTTGTAAGGCTGAAGGACATGACAGAATTTGTGAAATACCAGAATAGCCAGGCTTTAGAGGTATGCATGCCATCTTCCCGTAAACTCACAATAACCCCTGGTTTTACCTTATATTGCCATTGTACTTACTTAAAGTAGCTCTCACTGGTCTGGTCCAGCTCACACCCCTCGTTCCCTCAATCTGGTACCTCTCCAAAGGAAAGACATGTTTGTAACAGTCTAAAGAGATATGTAACATGGGCAACTAAATTGATAGGGGGAATGAAGAATTTGTGTCCGTAAATTAGCAAAGTTGGGTTTGATTTCCTCAGAAAAGAGGCATTTGAGAAGGGATATGATAACCCAATACAAATATGTTAGACGGAACTGCAGCCAATCAGCAGGGAATCTTTTCTCTCCTAGGGGTGAACAAAAGACTAGAGGCCACGATTAAGACTTAAAGTGACTTCATCTTATGCAACTTACAATAAATGGTTATTCACTATGACTGCAGTAAGGTTGTGGAAAGCTATAACTGAAAATGTATCTTAACAGATTTGAAGGAGGCTTGGAGTCCTGATAATTCTAGGCTAAAGGTCATTGCATACATGTGACTGATCCGTGGCTAATGATGGCGTACAGAACGGCTAATTTAAATGACTGTCATTTAATTTATACATTAATGTAAAGGTTTGTACATCAGTCGGGTAAAATGGCTGTTGGGTCAGGCATCGTTGATGATCCTCTGGGTCAGATAATCAATGAGGTTTGACCTAGTGCCCATACATTAAACAAAAACGGCCTTTCGGTATGTCATCATCTGTTGCAGGTCGTACATGTGTAAGGATCTTTAGTGATCACACGTGTGTACAAAACTTTAGTTGGACTGAAAACTAGTCCCCAGACACATGTACTGGTAGGTCCTGGACCTGGGTATCTATTTCTTTACAAAAGTAATAGTGCTCATATATTGAATTTCACAGATTAACCTGTCTCTCTGCCTGTCTTGCACAAAGCAAAATCCCACACAATGCAATTATGTGCAATTTGTAAGAATTTAAGGTTTACTATGAAGGGGGGCACTTTTCTGAGCAAGGCGCCATGTCTTGTTTAATCCAGAGAAAATTGATGAAATTTTGTCAGCTGACCTTTCCGACAATTACTTTGCTGCTATTATTCTTTCTGTATTTTAAAACTGGCCATGTACTGTAATATCCCTGACATACAGTGTCGGACTGGGCCCCTGGGGCCCACCGGGGAATCTTGTGACAGGGACCCACTAACCACTCACGTATTCATACACATAAAGTATAAAATTATTCCGATTTACAACTCTGAAACTGTTAGTTAAAATAATGTATTATTTTTCTTGATTTCTAACCTAAAATAAGTGAAATCAGTCAGTACAACAGGATAGATAGATAGATTAGATAGATAGATAGATATATAGATAGATGGATGGATGGATGGATGGATGGATGAGATAGATAGATAGATGGATGGATGGATAGGATAGATAGATAGATAGATAATAGATAGATACATAGATAGATAGATAGATAGATAGATAGACTATATAAAAAGAAAGCCAGATTACAAACAAGATTGATAGAGAGAGGAGACAGAGCAAAATACAGACAGACTGAGCATTGAGAGTGCTGTCATTCTGTGACTGCAGAATAGGCTGGCATTTTAAGACCTGTAAATAATAAGGTATTCTGTGACTGAATAGGTAGGCAATCTATGAGACTGCTGAATAGACTGGAAATTTATGAAATTAGGCTGGCAATCTTTGAGACTGGTGAATAGGCTGGCAATCGGTGAGACTAGTGAATAGGTAGGCAATCTGTGAGACTGGTGAATAGGCTGGAAATCTGTGAGACTGGTGAATAGGCTGGCAATCTGTGAGACTGGTTAATAGGCTGGCAATCTGTGAGACTAGTGAATTGGTAGGCAATCTGTGAGACTGGTGAATAGGCTTGAAATCTGTGAGACTGGTGAATAGGCTTGAAATCTGTGAGACTGGTGAATAGGCTGGCACTGTGAGACTAGTGAATAGGCTGGCACTGTGAGACTAGTGAATAGGCTGGCACTATGAGACTAGTGAATAGGTAGGCGATTTGTGAGACTGGTGAATTGGCTGGAAATCTGTGAGACTGGTGAATAGGCTGGAAATCTGTGAGACTGGTGAATAGGCTGGCAATCTGTGAGACTGGTGAATAGGCTGGCAATCTGTGAGACTGGGGAATATGCTGGAAATCTGTGAGACTGGTGAATAGGTTGGAAATCTGTCAGACAGGTGAATAGGTTGGAAATCTGTGAGACAGGTGAATAGGCTGCAAATCTGTGAGACTGGTGAATAGGCTTGCAATCTATCAGACTGGTGAATAGGCTGGAAATCTGTGAGACTGGTGAATAGGTTGGAAATCTGTGAGACTGGTGAATAGGCTGGAAATCTGTGAGACTGGAGTCTCACAGATTTCCAGCCTATTCACCAGTCTCACAGATTTCCAGCCTATTCACCAGTCTCACAGATTTCCAGCCTATTCACCAGTCTCACAGATTTCCAGCCTATCACCAGTCTCACAGATTTCCAGCCTATTCACCAGTCTCACAGATTCCAGCCTATCACCAGTCTCACAGATTTCCAGCCTATTCACCAGTCTCACAGATTTCCAGCCTATTCACCAGTCTCACAGATTTCCAGCCTATTCACCAGTCTCACAGATTTCCAACCTATTCACCAGTCTCACAGATTTCCAGCCTATTCACCAGTCTGATAGATTGCAAGCCTATTCAACAGTCTCACAGATTGCAGCCTATTCACCTGTCTACAGATTTCCAACCTATTCACCTGTCTGACAGATTCCAACCTATTCCCCAGTCTCACAGATTTCCAGCATATTCCCCAGTCTCACAGATTGCCAGCCTATTCACCAGTCTCACAGATTGCCAGCCTATTCACCAGTCTCACAGATTTCCAGCCTATTCACCAGTCTCACAGATTTCCAGCCAATTCACCAGTCTCACAAATCGCCTACCTATTCACTAGTCTCGTAGTGCCAGCCTATTCACTAGTCTCACAGTGCCAGCCTATTCACTAGTCTCACAGTGCCAGCCTATTCACTAGTCTCACAGTGCCAGCCTATTCACCAGTCTCTCAGATTTCCAGCCTATTCACCTGTCTCACAGATTTCCAGCCTATTCACCAGTCTCGTAGATTGCAAGCCTATTCACCAGTCTCACAGATTGCCAGCCTATTCACCAGTCTCACAGATTCAAGCCTATTCACCAGTCTCACAGATTTCAAGCCTATCACAGTCTCAAGATTGCCACAATCACTAGTCTCACAGATTGCCAGCCTATTAACCAGTCTCACAGATTGCAAGCCTATTTACCATTCTCACAGATTGCCAGCCTATTCTCCAGTCTCACAGATTTCCAGCCTATTCACCAGTCTCACAGATGCCTACCTATTCACTAGTCTCACAGATTGCCAGCCTATAACCAGTCCCCAGATTGCCAGCCTATTCACCAGTCTCACAGATTTCCAGCCTATTCACCAGTCTCACAGATTGCCTACCTATTCACTAGTCTCACGATGCCAGCCTATTCACAGTCTCAAAGTTGCCAGCCTAATTTCATAAATTTCCAGTCTATTCAGCAGTCTCATAGATTGCTACCTATTCAGTCACAGAAACCTTATTATTACAGGTCTTAAAATGCCAGCCTATTCTGCAGTCACAGAATGACAGCACTCTCAATGTCAGTCTGTCTGTATTTTGCCTGTCTCTCTCTATCAATCTTGTTTGTAATCTGGCTTTCTTTTATATGTCTATCTATCATCTATCTATCTATCTATCTATCTATCTATCTTATCTTATCTATGTATCTATCTATATCTATCTATCTATCTACCTATCCATCCATCCATCCATCCATCCATCCATCCATCCATCCATCCATCCATCCATCTATCTATCTATCCTACCATCCATCCATCCATCCACCATCTATCTATATATCTATCTATCTATTAATCTATCTATCTATCCTTGTGTTACTGATGATTTCACTTATTTTAGGTTAGAAATCAAGAAAAATAATACATATTTTTACTAACAGTTTCAGAGTTGTAAATCGGAATAATTTTATACTATGTGTATGAATACGTGAGTGGTTAGTGGGTCCCTGTCACAAGATTCCCGGTGGGCCCCAGGGGCCCAGTCCGACACTGTATGTCAGGGATATTACAGTACATGGCCAGTTTTAAAATACAGAAAGAATAATAGCAGCAAAGTAATTGTCGGAAAGGTCAGCTGACAAAATCATCAATTTTCTCTGGATTAAACAAGACATGGCGCCTTGCTCAGAAAGTGCCCCCCTTCATAGTAAACCTTAAATTCTTACAAATTGCACATAATTGCATTGTGTGGGATTTTGCTTTTGGCAAGACAGGCAGAGAGACAGGTTAATCTGTGAAATTCAATAATGAGCACACATTACTTTTGTAAAGAAATAGATACCCAGGTCCAGGACCTACCAGTACATGTGTCTGGGGACTAGTTTTCAGTCCAACTAAAGTTTTGTACACACGTGTGATCACTAAAGATCCTTACACATGTACGACCTGCAACAGATGATGACGTACCGAAAGGCCGTTTTTGTTTAATGTAGGGCACTAGGTCAACATCTGATTATCTGACCCAGAGGATCATCAACGATGCCTGACCCAACAGCCATTTTACCGACTGATGTACAAACCTTACATTAATGTATAAATTAAATGACAGTCATTAAATTAGCCGTTCTGTACGCATCATTAGCCACGGATCAGTCAATGTATGCAATGACCTTTAGCCTAGAATTATCAGGACTCCAAGCCTCCTTCAAATCTGTTAAGATACATTTTCAGTTATAGCTTTCCACAACCTTACTGCAGTCATAGTGAATAACCATTTTTGTAAGTTGCATAAGATGAAGTCACTTTAAGTCTTAATCGTGGCTCTAGTCTTTTGTTCACCCCTAGGAGAGAAAAGATTCCCTTGGATTGGCTCAGTTCCGTCTAACAATTTGTATTGGGTTATCATATCCCTTCTCAAATGCCTCTTTTCTGAGGAAATCAAACCCAACTTTGCTAATTTACGGACACAAATTCTTCATTCCCCCCTACAATTTAGTTGCCCATGTTACATATCTCTTTAGACTGTACAAACATGTCTTTCCTTTGGAGAGGTACCAGATTGAGGAACGAGGGTGTGAGCTGGACCAGACCAGTGAGAGCTACTTTAAGTAAGTACAATGGCAATATAAGGTAAAACCAGGGGTTATTGTGAGTTTACGGGAAGATGGCATGCATACCTCTAAAGCCCGGCTATTCTGGTATTTCACAAATTCTGTCATGTCCTTCAGCCTTACAACTAAAAAAAAAAAGTCAACATTTAAAAAAAAAAAAATGAAAAAACTAAAGACTAAACTACATAAAAGACCCATTGTTTCCGAATAAGTTCACATTACCTAATAAATGGAGAGATGGAAACTCAGGTCTTCACAAGTTTACAGTAACACACAACATGTCAGGAACATTCTAAGAGACAAGCTCAATGGAATAATGTGTATCACTGCCAAGCTAATTCATATAACCACATATATAATATGGCTAAGAGGAGATGTGTAGTGCGGCATAGGAAGTAATAATCCAGAATAGATGGTATTAGATGTTCAGTATCATATTACAATTCAGAAAACAAGGACTTGATAACAGAGAGGCAAAGGAAAGGAATGGGCTTCTAAGGTGGCAAATGGCAAATGTACAATATAGCCACGTCAAGTCATAAAGCCACAGTAAGTCATAAAGGCACAAAACCTCTGAAACCACGTAAATATTGTACATTCTGGAAAATAGGATCTGTAGGAGGTACACTGGTAACTTAATCTGCTCCTGAAATGCAGTGACGTCTTTATAAAGTATTTTCACAAAACTCCAGAAAAAATGTTTCCCTTTTTTTGGGCACATTTTATATCATTTTTTCAAACAGTGCAATGCTATAGATGTCGGTTACTCACCGCTCTGGGCTCTCTGAGCTGCGTCTGTCTGAGGTCACAGACAGTCCTGACTAAGGTATAGATTTGTCTGTGATTTGTCTGATGCACAGAACATTCCACACCTACATTCCCTTTCCAGTGATCGATAATGTTTCTCTTATGACTTGGGAAGTTATTTAATTTTCCAAATTCTTCTTTTCCTTCTTGCTGAAAAGACAAGTTAACTTTTTAAAGAAGTTGTTTGCAACAGAGTTTGTCAGCCACTTGTTCACTTGTTTCCAAAGAGAGTTTTATTTCACACCAAGACACCCTCCCTTTTTGGTGGTGCTTGTGGGGGGGGAATTAGGATGTATTGATGAATCCTTAAAATTCTCAGCCATCTTACACATGACCATTGTAACCGGTGAACTCTTATGTTTTTAGTTAGAAACATCTTTAAAACTACATTAGGGAAAGCATGCCCTCTAGTGTCGCCATTCCAAATAGCCTGGTATTGTATTATTATGGAATCAGGTTATGGTTACAGGATAAAAAAGTTTTAGAAAAGTTTTAGAAAAATTCAAAATGCCCCCAAAAAATAAGCAGCATGACTATAAATTTCTAGCTGCATTTTCTTATACTTTCACATCGTTCAAGAAATGCATTAGTGGAAGCTTGAGTTCAATTCATTGACTAACTTACCTTTTTTCTGTCATATTTGTCATATTATTAGTAAAATACTTAAACGTATATAGTAAAGGAAAAGTACAATGTAAATCGTTATTTTTTTTTAAAGGAAAAGTACCGTAACTGAGGTTCTCCTCCCAATATATTTTGCTGCTACTGTTTTCTGACAGTTTTTTTTTTTAAAGGGTAGTTCCACCCCATAAACTTATTTTTAATATGCTGCTCCCCCTGGTCCCCAGCCCCAACCGCACAAAATATTTTTTCAGAAAGCCCCCCAAACTCTTACTTACCTCCCCTCGTTCCTCCGCCGCACTGCCGGCCCTCTGCTGCGAGAATGCAAGCAGAGGGGCGGGACCAAGCTGAGCGGCAGCCAATCACGGACGCGGCTGTCGGTCATTCAGTGCAGCGGAGGGAAAGCGGAGAGGTAAGTAAGAGTTTGGGGAGCTTTTTGAAAAAAAAAGATGCGGTTGGGGCTGGGGGACATGGGGAGCAGCATATTAAGGGGGATTGAAGCTAGGGGGAGGGTAGTAGAACGGGAGGGAGAGGGAGGGAGAGGGAGGGGGAGGGAGGGGGAGAAGGGCTGCAGTGCGCATGGCAAATATCTACCGGAGGCAAGATAGCAGGCAGAGCCTGCTATCCTCCTGGTGGTTAGTTTTGGGACTTTAGGGGGGGTTTACAGGAGAACCCTATGGAGCTGGGATGTGAGGTAAGGATTAAACTCACTACATGGTGGGGCCAGTAGTTGGGGGGATTATAGTTTTGGGGGTGGACATGCCCTTTAAAGAATTCAGGGATATTCAATAATATTCTTATCATTAAAAATGGTGCTAATTTTGCCCAACAAATCAGATGTTAGCTTTCAAATGGAATGTGATTGGTTGGGGCAAAATTAACACCAGTTTTAAGAACTTTTATTAAATAGCCCATTATATGTGGACCACAGTTCTCTTTTAATCCTTTAGTTCTTGCTTTTATGTCCCCTCTAAATATCAGCCTAATATACATTATTAATACTTTTTTTTTTTTTTTACATATGGTTGGAAAAAGCCAAATTGCTGTTCTTTCTATTGCTTCCAGGTTAGCTTGTGAGAAAAGGTAGGGTTGCTTTCTTGTACGATTTGTATTGCATCCTTGTTTTTTCATTTTCCGTGATTTATTAGATTGTGAAAAAAAATCCCCAGACCTAAACTATACACCTAGTTAATAAAACGTGAGTTCTTTTTTGGCTAGAAGTTAAACAGAAAGTAGATAAATATGTTTTAGAAGTTTTCTTACATTTTAAAATGACTGATAAATTCATTCTTTACAAAACATCTATAGCTATATTTTCTAAATCTCACGTGGCCCTTTGAAGATGGTTATTGTCCAAGAGGTCACCAATCACAGAGGACGATAAGACATTTGAAATGAGGCTGAATTTGGCTGGCCTGCTCCTGCATGTTGCAAAGGAGCAGGACATGTTATGGTTTCGTTATTTAACTTTTTTAATTCAAAATGATTGCAGTTTGAATCATTGTCCCTAAATAACCAACATGTTTTTATTCTGAAATGCCCTTTCACTGCCCATTCTCATGGCTGTATAATATGAACATTTGGTGCACGTGGGGTACTGTTTTTATTTTTAGAGGTCTTCTGGTGCCCTGGCCCAGTGGAAGAATCAGGTTGAAAGTCCAAATCGATGTTGTCATCAAACCCCTGGCAGCACTTTTATAATTTAATAACTGGCAAACTTTAAAACAGAGTGTAAATGGATTTTTATTTACAGCCTTTCCAACACATCTGTTCGGACACTAACTTGGATCTTCATGAAGTAAAATCAGTAGCATATTTTACAGCTGCCTTTTGTCACAGGGAGGTATTTCAGATCCTCATTGACACTTCTTAAGGTTCCTAAAGAAGAATGGAAAACAA
The DNA here is from genome assembly GCA_019447015.1 of Hymenochirus boettgeri. Taxonomy (NCBI): domain Eukaryota; kingdom Metazoa; phylum Chordata; class Amphibia; order Anura; family Pipidae; genus Hymenochirus; species Hymenochirus boettgeri. The sequence continues at coordinate 293,240,349 of CM033473.1, forward strand.
AACAATTCTAATAAATACTTAAAGGACATCTATACTCTAAAAAATAATTTTAAAAAAGAAAGTACCTGAGGCTGGAAGGTAGGGCCGATTAATCCTACTCCCAAATTGTTTTGTGAGGAGCTACAGCCATACAATTTTCATCTTCCAGTCGCCATCCTGTATTAAAGATAGTGCCAAAGCACCCAGGAAGACTCGCAGAAACAGTTTTCTTCATGCTGCCGATCCTCATAGAAATTATATTAGGAGGTAAGAAATTACCAATCCTACTTTCCAGGTACTTTTCATGTTAACTGTTTTTGTAAAAAAACTTTATATGCACTATAGTTCTCCTTAAAGAATGGCACATTGGGCAATGGAAATGACATATAAATTAGTTTATTATAGGAGAACAAAAATAAGACAAACAATCTAGCACCCTAAAATGCTGCCTTAAAATTTATAAAGCTACTTACCGTATATACTCGAGTATAAGCCGAGGTTTTTAGGTTTAAAAATCAACCTAAAAACCTTGCCTCGGCTTATACTCGAGTCAAGAGCAAACTTACCTTTACAGATGCAGCCGCGAGTCACGAAGGAAAGCCGGCAGTTCCCAGTAGTTCTTCGCGGGTGCGCGATGATGTCATCGCGCACGCTGGCGGGATGACGTCACTCGCGCAGCGCGATGACTGAAGAATGGCCAGGTACGGCTGGGGGGACAGTATGTATGAGTCAAATCCAGGCCTAAGGGTAAATATTTAAATTTTTCCCAGCAGGATTATTGTAATTGGAGTCCGGCTACCTAACAAAAGCAGTTAAGCATCTACTGTGGCAATGTGTCTTGTGGTGTGCTGACCATATATTGATAAGCAAATACCATATGTAATACTGAACAAATTGACTTGTAACCACAGCATTATGTTCTTAAACGCCATACACATGGTCGATTCAGGAGTTAATTACACATGTGTAGCCATTTTGTCGGAGTTGTTGGTGGTCCGACCAAACATATCAACAAACAATGCCCAACTGAGTGGCATTGTTTAATGGGCATTGGGCGTGAATCAACTGTCTGCATTATTTTTAATTAAAAACATACTTGGCTTTTGCAATGTAAGGATTTGGGGGGTGACTCACCAGTCACCAGTTTACCGTTTGAAGCTCTACTAAATACAATACAATAGGTATAGGAGGAAGAGCTGTCAGCTGCAAATCAGAATAATTGTAAGAATGTGTTTTACAGAGGATAGGATTTAGCCTATACATACAGACATGACTCCTTTCTACTATAGGTGGTTGGAAACTACAACTCCCAGCAACTAAAGCATGCTGGGAGTTGTAGTTTCCAAAAATCTACAGTGGAAAGGTATTAGGGTTACTGTAAACCTTTGGCTTATACTCGAGTCAATCATGGTTTTTCTGATTTTGGAGGCAAAAATGGGTACCTTGGCTTATACTCGGATCGGCTTATACTCGAGTATATACGGTACCATCTTTCCTTCACAAAAAAATGGAAGTAACGTCAATGTAAGTCCCTTGGACCTACCACCTATAGCGCGCATTATGTGCATGTGCGCTAAAAAGAATTAGAACCAGGAAGTGGTCGGGGATTTGGAGTTCTGCAGTGGAGGGATCATGCAAAAGGTTAATATACTTACCTTTGGCCCTGGCTCCTGAGTTAACGGGACGTAGGCCATAGCTCCTTAACCTCTTGGGCTTCAATCAATACATTAAAGGAAAAGTTACAGTAACCAGGTTGTTGCAGATGGGAGAAAGATTAAATAAACCCTTTAGTTTCTCTTTAAAAGAAAAGAGAGAAGAGAGAGAAGAAGAACTTGCTCTATTTCCCCTGTTACCCCTATTACTGTAGAAGCCAAGATAACAGTCAGAAGCTGCCCCTCTTGGTCCCCTTCTTTCACCCTCATTGTGTGATGTGCTCCTATGTAAATATATATATTTTTTGAGGTTTAGTGACCCTTTAAGGTGCACCAGGCAATATTTCTGTGAGTAACCAAGGTGTCCTTTTGTTCAGAACGGATTCATTTTGCTTATCAATGGTTTATAAATCACAGCCAAAATATCTGCCTGGGTGATCGATTTGGCTGAAATATCGACCCATTTGTTTACTAGGCTATATATGGATCACTGTAAACAAACAGATGCCTGTACACTCTACCTTCAATAGTTCAACATGCCTGGGTGCTGCTGGGTGTGGTTCCGTTACATATCCAATGAAGTAAAAATTCCAGGGCACTCTCAGGACTTGTGAAAACAAAATATTTATTTAACGTCTCCTCTTAGACCTTTCTCAAACCATAGTGAGTGAGTGCACATGGTGCACTAATACAGTAATCCTACAAAACGGCGCAGAAGCAGATTCAATGTGCAGTGACAAGGCAATTACCATGGGAAACATCAAAATGGAGATGGGACAATTTCTTTACAGGCACACCCGAGATGTCCCATACTATACACTCTACCTAAAGTACATAAATCACTGGAGGCTCCACCTGGACGTCCAATCATCTCATAGAAAGGGAGCTACTAGAACTATTGGTAAGTTCTTGGATACAATACTGCAACCTATCATATGTGAAACGGAGATTCATCACATTTCCTAGGAAAGATGGCAGTATACATATTCCAGATAATGAGGAGGTGTGGTTGGCATCATTAGATATATCGAGCCTCTATACGAATAACCTCATACTTGGGAGTGAGTGCAGATAAAGATATGCTTAATGATAGATGATAGTGCAGTTAAAGACCGGCATCCCACCCCTCCGGGAGTCTCCCGGATTTTGGGGTGGTCTCCCGCACACCCGCGAGACCACCCAAACTCCCGCAACCCAAAGCTACCTGCCGGAAACACTTCTTTCTTCTGGCCACGCCTCCTATGTGATGTAAATTACATCTGCGGGCCAGTTAAGCCCCTAGCCATGCCTCTAACGGAACGTAATTTACGTCACTAGAGCGTGGCTAGGGGCGGAACTGGTCCCTCCCCTAACCCCGCCCCTTTAGTGACGTCAGTGACGTCATGTCACCCGGCCACGCTCCTTCTCCCCACCCTGCCCGAAAGCCAGGTTCGGCAGGGTGGGATGTCTACAAAGATACTTAATTATAGATGATAGATTCAAGACAGAAAAATATTATTCTCCCTCTATACAAGGCACTGGGAGCCTCATTTGGAATATGCGGTGCAGTTTTGGAATCCCATATACAAAAGGGACATCTTGGAAATGGAAGCAGTTGAGAGAAGGGCAACTAAATTAATAAGGGGAAGGAGGGCTTGAATATGCAGGCAGATTAGACAAGTTAGGGCTGTTTACATTGAGAGCAACGTTTGCGTGGGGATATGATCATTTTATATAAATATATTAATGGGTCATACAGTAAACTCTCTGGTGATTGTCCACTAATAGGTCATATCAGAGGACTTGTGGACATCCTTTAAGGTGAAGAAAAGAAGTTTCATCTTCAATTTAGGAAAGGTTTCTTTACAGTGAGAACGGGGAAATTGTGGAACTGTCTTCCAGCAGATGTGGAATGGCAAGTTCATTGAATAACTTTAAAAGTGGGCTGGATAAGATTCTAAAACTGGTATTAATACATATACTGTAGTTCTGGTTGTTACAGGGATACTATATAATATTGAGAATACTGAATTAATACATATACTGTAGTTCTGGTTGGTACAAGGATACTATAATATATGAGAATTACTGGGTTAATGCAATACTGTGTTCGGTTGGTATGAGACACTATATAATATTGTGAATTACTGGTATTAATATATATACTGTAGATCTGGTTCGTACAGGGATACTATATAATACTGAGAATTACTGGTATAATACATATACTGTAGTTCTGGTTGGTACAGGGATACTATATAATATTGAGAATTACTGGTATTAATACATATACTGTAGTTCTGGTTGGTACAGGGATACTTTAATATTGAGAATTACTGGTATTAATACATATACTGTAGTTCGGTTGGTACAGGGATACTATATAATATTGAGAATTACTGGTATTAATACATATACTGTAGTTCTGGTTGGTACAGGGATACTATATTATATTGAGAATTACATTACTGGTATATAAACATATACCGTAGTTCTGGTTGGTACGGGGATAATCTATAATATTGAGAATTACTGGTATTAATACATATACTGTAGTTCGGTGGTATAGGGAACTATATAATATTGAGAATTACTTGTATTAATACAATACTGTAGATCTGGTTGGTACAGGGATACTATATAATATTGAGAATTACTGGTATTAATACTATACTGTAGTTCTGGTTGGTACAGGGATAATATATAATATTGTATATTATTAATATTGTATGTCTTATTCAACCTCAGTTGCTTGTTAGTAAAGATGAAAACTGTGGGCCAGAACCAGTCCAAGATTTCGTACTAACCCTTTTGGAGATTGCGTTAAATTTAATTTTTTTTCAGATTTGAGGACACATACTATACGCAGAGGACAGGGACCACCAGGGGTGTGGCCATGGCCCCGCATATGCAAGTTTATTATGTATCAATATGAGAAGAAATATATTTGCAAAAATTTCCAAATAAATTTAAAATCCATTGCAGATTTATTGATGGTACGTTCTCATCTGGATGGTATCCAAGGAATCATTGATGGACACGATACATTCATTAAATGAAATGGAAGGTACTAAAATTCACCATAAAGGTTAGTACTGAGCAAATAGAATTCCTGGACAATATAAATGTTCACCTACACAGTATTCTCTATACCGAAAGGAAACAGATCGCAACACTTTACTACACTTCCAGAGCCATCACCCACATGCCTTAAGAAATACATAGTTCTGTAAGGTTATTAGGAAACATTCAGAAATCAACAGGAGGGAGGATCAAATAAAAGAAATGCTAAAACGTTTTTTACAGAGGGGGGGAGAACCCACCAAATGTACTGCAAAAGGCTTAATGAAACCAAGACAAAGGGTGCCGACCCCAAAAAGGGACAGGTTACACGTGTTCTACTACCTTTTCCAATATGGGTCCAGATATACAGCAGAGTTTTAAAAATAATTGGAACATTCTGCTATCAGACACAAAACTTAAGCAAAGATACCATCGAAAACTATTATAGGCTTCAATAGAGGAAGGAACTAAAGGGATTGCTAGTGAACACTGATCCTATACACAGAAAGAAAACATCTTGGCTATCAAAAAACGTGGATGCTTAAATGTAAAAACTGTATAACATGTAAATATATGACATCTAACAATTTCTTTCAGCATCCCCATGAGGAAAGGATTTTTCAGATCCGACATTTTATCACTTGCACAATGATCGGATGATTAGTGAAACGTCTTCAAGAAATAAACTTTAAGTTCAGTTGGAGGTGAGTATAGTTCTCCTTTAACACCCCCCGCTGATGTCCAATTCACTGGGCTCTAGATCTTCTGCACATTAAAAAATGTTATCTGCCCTTTAGTTTTCCTTAAATTTGACATTGGATATATGATAACCCTGATCTGAGGGCTTGGTAATAGAAGAGCAAGTGGAGATCAAGCCATGGAATGCATCTTGTTGTTAATGCGATCTTCAATTTGGGTCTACCTTAAGATACTTGGATATTGCTAGCAAAATTTCTGCATCTTCATGCCATGGGTGAGATCTCATGCAGTTAGGGCTGGCTGCAAATACCATTTCATTTAGGCTAGAACGCATGAGTCAATATTTGTCCTGATCAGAGTCGCCAGACATATCTTTTGGCAAGGTTTTTTCTGATTTCAGGAAGGAAACCACAAGATATGCTTAAAGGGGAACTGTGGTCTCAAAACATGTTAAGTTTGAATGAAACGCCAGTTTCCTACCTTTAAAACGAGCCATCAACCACCTCTCTACGTGCTCCACCAGCAAGATATACAGAAATGACTGACCAGAAAGTTAATGGGTGGGAGGCTGACGTGACATTCTGAGGCTTCTCCTGCACAGTGCCGCCCGGCGAGCACAGCCTCAGACTCCCTCAGTGTGTGAGGGAGACAGGAAGTCCCTCTCCTCTCTGCTGTGTGAAGTCCTGACAGAGAAGGGAAGGGAATCTACAGCCCTTCTTTTCACTGTGTGAAAACAGCCTTTTCAGGCGAGTTCCACAGAGTTTTCTGTAGGTGGGGTGTGAGTAACCCATGGCACCCGCAAGTGGCGGAGCTAGGCCACCACGAGTGGGTGGGGCCATGGCATCCACGAGTGGGTGGGGCCACATGGGGCTGTAAGATAATGGGCGATGGTGGGCCTGCAACTGGAGGACTATGGGGCTATGGTGGGAGTATCAGGGGGCTGCAAAGGGGGGAGGAGATACAGGACAGATTGACTGACCGTTCCAGAGCAGGAAGCAGGAAGTGAGGGGACCTGGTGATGCTGCTGCCATATCACACACAAAAATGTAAATATCTTCAAAACTATGCAAAATAAACAATGGAAATAAATTGCAAAAATTCTCAGGGAGCAATTCCTATCAATTTACCTCAATTTACCTAAAGTCTTTTTGGACCACAGTTCCCCTTTAAAGTGGAAGTTCAGTGGAAAATACAATATTTTTAAAATTCTTAGTTTTATTATACATAACTAGTTGTTCTACATATTTCTTCTTATTGTTGAATTTATTTCCAAAATCAGTTGGTTTTCAACCCTTTGCTGTTCCCTGCTGTTGACATTAGTGAGCTGCCATTTCAGGTTCTAATGATCCTTCTTCTTCCCAGGATGAACCACTTCCTTGGATGTTCCTACAGTAATTTCTACTGATTGGTGTTGGATGGGTCAAAGATGCTCAGATCTCTACTAAGCAACGAATCAACCCAAGCGCGGGTCAAGGGCAAGACCCTAATGGTCTCTATTAGGGGACCTGCAAAACAGGTATTTCGGAACATTTATTTATACACAGACAAAATGCTGAATGGGCAGGTTAAGGTCATTAGGATGGAAAATACTGCTCTTTTTTCGTAAAATGAAAATGTATTTGCACTGAACTTCCCCTTAAGTCCCAACCGTGCAAGCCTGGAGTACAGGTTCCTCATCCATGAAGCGATCGTACGATTGGGCGATGGAAATTTTTTTTACCAACTGGCCTGACAGGAAAAAAAATCTCTATACGCGGATCATACATACACGGACAATAAAAACCGCCATCTTAGCGTATATGGGCACCATTATACAGAAAGAAATCTGCTCTGGTCCTGATATTTTTCTTTAATTTACAGTCGGAATAAATTTTGGCCAAAATGGTCAAAAGTTTTACCCAAGTCTGTCGATTGCACCAACAATTTGTTTGAGCTTAATATCCGATCGCCGTACCTGGCCCTACATTCAAAAGCTGAGGCCACACACAGGGAGAATGCGTTTGCGTCCGCGATTGCAGTTTAAGGGATTATGGGAGTACACAGGTAAGCTGCGAATCTCAGTCCAAATGTGTACGTCAGGTAAGCTGTGAACCGAACCTCATTGCAAAAGTTTTGCACTATTACACCAGGTATCGGGGTATTCAGACTCATTTCAGCAGTACAAATTCACTGCACCTCCCCCACTGAGTGTGTGTGGTCCTTTAAGATAAATTTATCTCTTTTTCACATTTACAATTCTCAAAGTCAGTTTACTTTATTCAACAGGAGGGGCGCAACTGCTGTAACTGCAACGTCCTGGACAGGATTGGATTGAATTCCTTCATTAGCTAACCCCTCCTTCTCCGAACTGTTACACTCACCACCAAGATCTGTTGACCGCGCGCTAACCAACAGACGCGGTCAGGTTTTTTTATTACTCTTAGACCACTCTGATTGGACAACTATTTCACGCGCTCGTCCGGACACCACAGTTGGTCTTCGTACCCACGTGCTGTATTTCAGCCAATGGGCTGCGCGTGGGCTCATCATCGCAGCGTTGATTGGCCCAACCGCGATCACGTGTACTAAGGTGGAGCTGAGCTAACTGGAGCTCATTACGTCGTAGGGTTTGGAGGGAGGTGGATAGTTTATCTGAGTCCTGTGTCAATAGCGTGTGTAGGGCCTAGTGAACTGAATTATCGCTGTGTAGATAGAGAACGACACTCTAATTCCTGGTGATGGATTCATAGATTAATACTAATATTATTTAATATTCACTTTCGTATCAAAGTGTCAGGCCTGCGTGTGGGGGGATCTGGTAGTTTTAGGCTAAATCCGGTGGCATAAATCTGGAGTGTTCAGCTTAGTTGTCCGTCTGTGTTTCCCACCCAGGCGGCCTTGGGGATTATTAATATGGAATTGATCATGGAGCCCACTGTTACTACACGTTATATATTAATTACAATGAACTGGGCCATTGACCCTATTAATGCAGGTTTATATGGCTGTTGTGTGTTGTGTGGCATTTATATGTACATCAATGTGGGTGTTTTACAAACCCTGCATGTTGCCATGCCGTGTAGAGCGTATGTATCCGCTCACACCAAACATGCAGCAATCAATCTGCTGGGTACAATGTAATGTGTTTGCTATGTCTGGATTGCTCGGGTTAAAGCCGTTGTTCTCAACTTTATATGGGGAACCTTGAAAAATTTTGTGTTTTGGGAAACCCCTACATAAAATAATTATTTAATTTTCTTGGACCTCAAAATATGTAATGTATACAAATGGCAATGATAGCTTATTTAAAAAAAAAAAAAAAAAAAAAATGCATTTAAATTCACCACGGGATGGGTCATACCAGTGTTTCTTCCCGTCTTTTTACCATTAGGAATCCTTGAAAGAAATGTTAATGTCAACATCAATACAGCAAACAAAATCCATACCACTATGGAACATTAAATTCATTAAGAACGATAAATACATTGAAGAACGATAAATATATTGAAAAAATGTATTGATTGCAGCGATCCATACAGTTTCTATCAATCTCTTGATGACCCCCATGCAACCTCCCAGGGACCCTGCTTTAGAGACGCTGGGTTAAAAAAATTAGCGTGCCATAGTCAATAGTTATGTCCTGGAATCTGATGGCATTCAAATGCACTGTTGAAAGAGGAATCTACATGATGACAAAATTGGCAAAAGGTTGCAGCAGTGCAAGGGGTCAAGAAATGCTTGTGTGATGATTTTTTTTTTTTTTAACGAAAAATAAGTCAATTTTCAAGAAAAGCAACGTTTATTTTTTAAGGCAGAATTTAAACAATTATTTGCAATAAGCATGAATGAATACTAACAATATCTATAGATTAGAAATGAATTTACCTATAAAATTGGACCTGTTTACTGTTTGGAACAAATATTGCCAAGGATCTAATACCAGCTGCAGGTTTTCTAACAATGACTTGTTAGAAAATGTAATGTTGCAATGAAATTCACTTAAACTAATATGTTTATGTATGTAAAATTTGTGAACAAAAACAATTTGCCGTAGATAAATATCATTACTACAGCAGTTTGGTGGATGGGGCTTCCTCAACTAAAAGTACATGAGTGCTATGCCCAGGAAGAAAATGTACTTTAAAAGATGTAAATGATAAAGCAGCCATGAGTACCAACACTTTTGCATATTAGTGCCATGGCTTTCCTTGGGCTGATTTTACTATAGATCTGAATTTGTTGTCCAACCCCCCTGGTCTTTAAGGGGAGGGGCCTTAACAATATTTTGCTTAGAGCCCAACTTTAAACTGGCCCTGCCTTTTCTCTATAAATATTTTAATGAATAGTCAAGATGAATAGAGAAATTTGGCTGCAGCATAATGCAGTTTTTAAATATACAATTTGCTCTGTGGGTGGGTGGTTGTATTCGGAGGACAATTTTTTTTTTTTTGCAAAGTTGGAACAGTAATAGGCAGGAAAAAAAAAAAATCCATATAATTGGTATTTGTTTTTTAATAGTCACTAAAAGTTTTGGTTAAAAAAGGAAAGTCCGTTTTCAGACCTTGCAGGCAAATCTTTAACCTCTTAACAGACACCTTAACCATACAGACATGCCCCCACTGACACAAGCACAAGTACATACCTAATTGTAATACACGGTTAAATATCTCTACATGAAGACAGCCAAGCCTCTGTAATGTGATATTACTCCATTACAGAATTCAGGCAGAGCATTCCATTCTTACTGCCCTTATAGTGAACAATCTTTGTGCTTTTGCTTATTCCTTATTGCACATTTCTTTACAAATGTCTTTAACTTTTACTCTTTTATAAACACAACTTCAATTAACTTGTCAACTGGTCCTCAAACACTTTCCAGTTCATCAGTATCCCAAAACAAACAGGGAAGTCTTTAAAATGATCTATAAAATGGTAATCCTCCCTAAACACCTACACTGCTACAATCTAGTTTATATATTTTTTTTCTATTTTTTATAGCAAGTATCCCGATAACTTTTCTATAATGCTACTATAAAATAATCCGGGATGTATCTTGAATGTCTCTACCTATTAAAGCAATTTTAATAAATGTTGATTGTTTACACAAAACAAACGGTGAACAACTTAAAACCTTGTGCCCCCTAGAAATCTTCAGTAGCCAATCAAGCATTGATTCGTTTAAAATGTCATCCTTGTACCCAGGTGTTAGCAAGTCGTAGTGAAATAGCTTAAATATTTATGTGAAATGAAAATATAAGAATGAAAAACCTTGTGTGCATGGGTATTGCTAAAACTGCATAAGAAAATCCAAGTACTAAACATTTGAAACCATTTGTTCTGTTACAATTATAGCTGTTTAATATAGGTTGTTGCTAATGCAAGTTATAGCATTGGATATAGCAGACTAGCGAACAAAACTTTAATTGCATATATAGGAAATAATTAAAAGAGCTTCTAAGTGTACCTTGTGGCCAATTTAATCATAGCTAGCCAATCATTGCTACAAATGTTACTTCTTATTTTGTATACATGTGCTGCAAATACTAGCCGACTCCATTGTTGCTGCTGCTGCAAATACTAGCCGACTCCATTGTTCCTACAGGTTTAGGGGAAAGGCAACCAATGGCAAATCTGTCATTGTTCTGCCCCATTAGGTATTTTTAATTTAATTTTCGTCTTAGTGCCACCTAGTGGTGCTAGCTTTATATTTTAGTAAGCAGCATACTCAACCATGTGACAGAGGGTATTTTTTTAATTGTTTTTACCTTTTTAAAGTATAGTCTCAGGATTAAATTTCCTGGATTCTTTGCAAAAAATAATTGGTAGTTTACCCTTCACGTAAATTACCTGCATTCTTATTTTCAGTGCAAGGGGCAGAACAGTAAAAAATAAAAAAATTTCCAGATCCTTGGAAAGAGACTTTATACCCCTCAGAAAAGACTTCCTAACTACACGTGTTTAATGGAGAATTTTCGGCTCCATATACTGTGATCTAACCTGCTTACAGGTATAACCTGTTATTACTACCTAGTGCCCGTCTGCCATCTTGTTATGTACCTGTACTGGAGATGTGAGCTATAGATTACACATACAGAGTTGATGAAATATATGGTAAAGTGGGTTTATGTGTGGAAACCAGATAGCACTTCTGTGTTCGTAGTATACATACAGGATAACAGTACTTGGATAATGTCTTCTCTAAACCATGATAGGGCAACCAAGACTAAATTTAAAACTTGTTACTACCCTCTCTAAAGTCCTAGAGGAATTATGGGAGAGAAAGAAGGCATAATCGGACAGCAACAACAGTTACTATGTCTTTGATTTACAATGTGTGATCACCATTTCCAAACATTGTCTGAGAAATATGCTGTTTTTACATAAGTCAAATATTCCAGAATCATCTGATGTAGAGGAATAATTTTGTTTTAACTAATGAGGAAAGAAGCTAAATGTAATGGAGTTAATAACGACTAAACACAGGATCACAGTGTATTAGAGACCAGATCACAAGATCTCACAATAGTGGATTGTCTTAACACAGTGCAGATGCACAAGTAGCAAAGACTCTCATACTATTTGCCTTAGAGGATTCAAAAATACGCAGTTAAGATTACATTGACAGTTTAAGTGGTAACCAAAAAAGTGCATTAGAGGGTTCAGATTTTTTACGGGAAGCTCAGGCACCATCCGGATGAAAGACCCTGTAATATCCATAAACACTGCTATAACTACCACACCATGTTCTCCATGCTAGAAGCCTTTACAGTGCATTACCCTCACAGTATCTGCTAAGTGCACACAACCTTACATTCAGGATCAAATGCATTCAAGCAATATGGCTTTTTCACAGATGCAGCAAGCAGAGATACAGCATCACTGCCAATCCTATTCAAAGATTAAATGCATTTGCACCTTCTTATATCCCTACTGCTTATAATCCTTTAGTACCAGACTGTAACAAGTACCAAGGACTATCAAGCCAGAGGAATTTGAAATATCAGACATTGGAAAGTTAATGGTCCACCGTGAGCTCGTAAGCACTGGTGTTACAAATTTCAATGATAGCCCCGAAAATTACAGGACCTGGAAGTTACTTTCAGAACAATGATAGAAAATGTGGCATTAAGCGCAAGGAATAGCTCGACCTCTTGCAAAATGGTTTGGTCTTGAATTTCTAAACATGCTCACAGATAAGAGCATAAGTATATAATACAAACGCAGCCCTTAAAGCTGTATGGGAAATTCTAGAAAAAACATGGAAGCCCAGAAGCTATTCAGAGTGCCTTATTTACAAGGTCTAATTTCAAAAATTATTCAATAAAGATAACATAATTCAAGAAATGAGTATCCTGTTATGAAAAATTAAACTGGCTAAAGAAGATTCATGGTTATAAAGTTAATGACACAGCATATGGTATCAACCCAGTCATTTCAAAGCTACCATACAATCTTCAAGAAAGGTGGGCTACTCTAGGGTTTAAATACAAAGAGAAAAAGTTGCCTTTTGTGTTTTGCAAATTCATCAAAGACATTGCCAGAACCAGGAATGACCCAAACTTTGTTTGCAGATTTAAGTCTGTTTCACCATCCTCCCTCCTAATTACAAAAGCCAGAATTCAGATCCCAAGTTAAAGGAAAGTTAGTAAATGTTCAAAAGACGGATATCCAAGGTGAACATATTAAGAACCCAACAATCAGTGTCCACTTCTCATCCACCCAAAACATGTAGAGAAGAAAAAAACCTAAAGAACGCAAGGAACTTTTCAAGATATGGTATTGCTTACAGATGTTGTGCAACAAACAGATCACTTTGCAAAAGACTGAGCAATTATCAAATGCTTGGAATGTAACAGTACCCAACATGTTTCTGCACTCCATGCAGAACCTTACAAGTACATACCTTCACAACAGACCAACCCTACTGTAATACATAGCGGGGAAAATACAGACAAAACTGTCATCTACAATCTACTATAGTCTCCGTTCATAACTCTTTGAGATTACAACTGCCAAATTCGTTGAATGTAACGAATTACCGAACAGTATGAGATCAAAAAGGACTGAAGCTGCATGCTCACATTATGCGTCCTCACACAATGCTTTAGCTGACCAAGTACCTATTGCTAAAGATACCATGATCCTGTTACTACTAGGCAGAGATCTTACGCGTACATAATGTTCGGAGTTTGTAATGGTTCAGAAAATGCTCCCTTTTGCCATAAGCTTGATCTAGGATGGGGATAGTCGGAGATGTTGCATAGGCAGAACATGTTTACCTAATAAATCTATTATCTTAAAAACCCTCATGTGAAAAAAAGGAGCCAAATTTTCTTGAAACCATGTTTAATCCTTAAGTGTAATGGAAAAAAAAATAGCTTTGACTTTTGTAACCATTATAGTCGCAAAGAATTGTCTTTTTGGATACATTGTCGTGATCTTGGAAACACAGTATTCCACAATGGAAAGGACGACAACACATTAGGTTCATCCATTCTACACCACCAGGAAGAGTTTAGAGAGAAATATGCATGTAAAGCACGGAGTACGTTTAACGACTGGAGAAATTCATCAGTCTGCACCGAAGCCCAAAAGGTTAAATCACAGTTAAATCAAACTGTGATACCTGTAAATGGGGAAATCACCTCTCAGAACCTCAAAGGCCGAGGATGCAATTTCAAAGGACAGATAAAAGAAATTTACAGTGAAGATCAAGAGAAACGAGAGACACAAGGAGAGCATATATAATGATGACTATCATGTTCTATCATCAGTTCTTGGCCATTTTAGAACCCAAGTCTTCTGGGCCCCCATGACAAAATGTTGATCTTGGCCCTGTCCCTCCTGAATTTGTGGAGAACTCAGTATTAATAGGAGAAGGGAAAATAAGCCAGTTTGAACATATATTGGATGGAGAACACACAGTGGCTTAAGTTGCTGCCTGTTGAAACTTCAAGCAAAAGACATGGTCTGCTTGTCTCTTGTAGCAATCAGGTCTATATCGGGTGTTCCCCACCTTAAGCAGATCTGTCTGAAAACTTCTGCTTCAGCTCCCATTCCCATGGGAGAAAGGTCCAAATGTTAAGGATATACGCATTAGTGTTAAGCTGGCCAGGCAGACTGTTTTTAGATGCGATAGATGAGTTTGACCATAGAAGGATCTCTGTGATGTTCAGAGAACCCAGCTTCGTGTCCCCCCTTGTTTTGTTGAGATACGCTAACCACTATTGTATGTCCTATCTCAACATACAGACTCCCTTGAAACTGATAACTGAAGGCTGTAAGGGCTTGCTGAACTGCTGATAGTCCCCCTGAAGTTGGATGAAAGACCCTCATCCGATCATTAGAAATGCGTTGGACCATGTTGTCTAGGCAGGTTGCCCTCCCAAACTCGAACTGGCATCCGGAGATTCTAGATCGACCGGGTAAAAGCTGGATGACATTGTCCTCAACTCCAGTTGGTGACAGCTTAACTTCGATTCAGGCTGGATCCAATAGGGAGAGAAAATGGAATTGTAATGGTCTTGCGATGCAGATCGCCCAGACACAGCTTCTCCAGTTACTCTGCAGATATTTCACTGAAGACCGGATCTTAATAAGGCAGGAGACAATCTGAATTATATAGTGTTTTTCGGGAAGGGGATATTGCGAATTGATGTACCGTATCTACAACAGAACCCATGAACAAGAACTGATTTCTTTTAAATCACATTCCAGCCGTGTTCTCTGAAGGATTGATAACTATTTCCATATGTCTGAGTAAGACTGTCTTGGATGAGGCTTTTATTAGGATATCGTACAGGTACATATAGATAATACCTCTTGATCTCAGAACTTCTATTAATGGGGAACTGAAAATGAGGAGAATGGAGAACATTAGAAACTCTCCCGTGATCTTTGAAAATAGTGATGTGCAGGTGGTATTCGTCGTCTAGATCTATCTGACCATCCAGTGTCCTTTTGGATGTGTTAAGGATAACTTTCAGGGTCTCCATCCTGAAAGACTTCTCTACTAGAAAGGAATTCAATAATTTGAGATCCAAAAGGCCCGGAAATCCCCCAAATGCTTTCTGAACCAGAAAGAAGGGTGTAAAACCCCTTTCTCGATGACTTTTCGGGGGGGGGGGGGGGTTTCTATAACATTTTTCTCCAATAGTTCTTCAGTATGGAGACATTACCAAAGAGGAAACTGGATCTCTTAAATATAACAGCCTGTTTCTGTTATGAAAGTAC
The DNA here is from genome assembly GCA_019447015.1 of Hymenochirus boettgeri. Lineage (NCBI taxonomy): Eukaryota > Metazoa > Chordata > Amphibia > Anura > Pipidae > Hymenochirus > Hymenochirus boettgeri. Next base: position 293,255,933 of record CM033473.1, read on the forward strand.
CAATTGTATCCATAATATACGGTTGTCTAAAAACTCATTGATCCTACATGGTTCTTGCCCAGTAATCTTGAAAGTGAGCGAGTCTGCCACCCATCTTTTGGATGGTGGGCAGGCGCACCTTCATAAGTTTCTTTATTTTGCTTTATGTTCTTGTAATTAATAGACTGATCCATCACTAGTGAAATTGAGTGGATTTACCAGGTCTATATTGTTTGTCTCTGAGCTGACTTTCCTTATTTTTGGATGTTGGTGAATGGAGGTCTTCTGTTTTGGAAGAAGAGGTTTCTTGGAATCTGAATTCTTAGAGAATATTTTAATTAAGAGCCAAAATTCCCTTCAAGAGGCAGAGTGGCTAAACATCTTTGAAGCCGAATCAGCCTGCCACTCTCTAAACCATAGAGATTGTCTAGCCGAGACAGAACCATGGACTAGCTGACAACTCGACTACAGTGATGCTTCCGCTATGAAATAGATATCAAAGAATATGTCCAGAATATCTTGTTTTGGAACATGCCTTTAATGCATTTGTCAGTCCTCCAGTATTCAAAGCCCGAGAGGTCTGTTATCGCGATAGCTGGTCTCATCGATGATGCTCCTGCCACACAATATTTTTTTTAAAGGGACACTAAACTGCCCATAATCAATAATATAACTTGCCATTCGTTCCATTATTCACAGGGAGGTGGAGAACGCTCGGGGGACTGGAACTTACCTTAACAGCCACTCCCCGCAAGCCACTCCTTCACTGACAGCCCAAATCCTGAGTGGATATTAACCCTTTCAATTACAAGGCCATGTGAGGAATGATATATAACAAGAAGTAAGATTTTGTGCCAAAGGTTTTTTTTTTTTTGTAGTTATGTGTTAACATTACATTGACCTGTGTGGCCTGCACCAAATAGAAGTATCTAAATGGTATTTTATATTTCAAGACCATAAATGTAGAAGTGCAAAGTTTTTTTAAGTTTCTTACTCATACCCCCTTGGTTTTGTATTCATACTATACTTAATAATTTAAAGTCTTGTTATATCTTGTAAATGCAAATAAAGGAAGAACATTATTTGCAATTAAAAAATAAATAAATTTACCAAAACACATTAAATAGATAAAATACATTAAAGGCTCAAAGGATAATTTGATCAATTTACTTACAAAAAAGGTGTGTTGGGGAAATTGCATTGAAAAAAATATTGAAAGCTTTGGCAAAAGTCAATAGTAAGTGCAAAAAAGTTTTGGTTGCCAAAAATAAGTATGTGCTTAGGATGCATAGATGATTGTTTGAAAAAGGAAAGTGCAAATAGTAAATCAACATTTTAAATTTCATTACTGGAAGTAAGAAGTGTGTTAGCCACGGTCTTGAAACCTTCTATAAAGTGACAAAAGTAAAGATGAGGTCTCCCAAGTATTAAATATTGGGTTGTAATGACAAGTGATGGAATATTAAATGGACTTATAATAATGTCTATTAATTTTCAACCACTGTACCAGGCAAAACTAATTTGTATAAAATAAACTAATACCACACATTGATTGTACAAATTAGATTTGACGTGATGCGTGGTACTTTTGGAAAATGTTATTTTCTAGTGTTATTTTAAATTGCCATTTAAGGGTCCATTGGTTAAAATATCTTATCTACTTTTAACAATTCAGTAAATAAAGAAATTAATTAAGCGGGGAAAAAACTACGGGCAGTCCTATCATCTCAGGCTTGGATTCCTTATTAAACCCATAGGCCATTTCCTTCAACACTATTATAAAAGAAAAAAAAAAGTTGCCTTAAAGAAACATAAGATTTTAGATGCTCTTGGGTATGTTTATGAAGGAATATATCTATGTTCATGGATATAGAAAGCACTGTAGACTTCCATACAATACACTCATGATATGGAAAGTATAGAACAAGCGTGTTTGGATTGGGGATGATCCACCAGTGTTTATTGTATGGCCCATTTAATAATTTATATAAAGTGATCCCTACGCAAAAATCACTCGAATGATACAGTCCTAACTTGTTTAATCTGCCTGCATAGTCAATCCCCTTCATTCCCTTTATTTTTGTTGCCCTTCTCTGCTTCCATTTCCAAGATGTTACTTTTGTATATGGGGGATTCCAAAAACTGCACCACATAGATTCCAAAACTGCACCACGTATTCCAAATGAGCTCTAGCCACTGCTGTCTGGTATTGTTGCTGCAGCAAGTCTGTTATCTACAGAAGTATCTATCTCAAATAAAATGGCAGATACTAGAAGGGGTTAAAGAACAAAGCTGAGGTGGGAACTTGGAGAAAAATGTATTGAAAACGAAGAAGCAAATGACTTTGTTAAACAACAATCCATGAGGTTTAAATGAAGATTCAGGCCTAGATTTTGTAGGAATTGGAAGCTCTAGATGACATTGGGTAACTCTAGCCTACAAAGGAAGAAAGGTAATTTAAAATATATACGTATTCAATTATTAATTCAAAACATGATGGCTGTGTAGAAAAGCTTAAGTTTTTCCTAGTAGGTAAACACTGCCACTGAGTGGAATCAATACTGAGCAACAAGAAATGATTATAAAAGTAACTTTGTTGTACTTAATAACATGGTAATTGAGGATGAATAAAGACATATGTCCATCAAGTCCAACCTTTTCACCCTTCTTTTTAAACCCTACCTAACAGTTGATCTAGAGGAAGGCAAAAAAAAAAAAACGGCTAAAAGGGGAAAAAAAAATCCTTACAATACAAGAATTGTAGTTGTAGATTAGCCTAATTGGAGTGCTTCCACAATTCTTGTATGTATTTATTGAGAGGCTGGTCAAGCTTCCATGTGGTAATAGCACCCAACACGCCCTTAAATGGGAGGTCCTATACCTTTAATATAAAGCACTGGATGGCCTCTTCCCTCATTTTAAAAAGCCAAAGGGCGGGGGAAAGTAAAGAGAGCCTGTTATATTGATCCAGTGTGTAAGAATGAGAAATGCAAAGTTTGCTAATCGTAATTGTAAAAAAGTAAAAAAGGTAGACGTTAGGACCTTCCAGACTGGGGTTACCTTGATGTGGTTGGAAGGCTTTTCATTATGTGATCACAGTATGTATACTAAAACATTTGTTTATAAAGTATGCAAGTGCGCAGACAATATGATATTGTGGGGGCCTAGGAATGTGCATTGATTATCTTTTGTTTGTGAAAAAAAAATCATGACTCCAAATGTCAATTGTGAAGTTTTCCTGGATCAACCAAGAACTGCAGTACATGTATTAATACCAGTATTCTCAGTTTTAGAAACCCACTTTTAAAGCTATTTAATGAACTTGCCATTACCACATATGCTGGAAGACAGTTTCACGTTCTCACTGTAAGAAACCTTTCCTAACCTGAAGATGATCCACCAGAGTGTTTATTGATGGCCCATTTAATATATTTATATAGTGATCCCTATGCAAACATAACTGGAATGAACAGCCCTAACTTGTTTAATCGCCTGCATAGTCATTCCCCTTCATTCCCTTTATTTTTGTTGCCCTTCTCTGCGTCTAGGTTTCCAAGATGTCCCTTTTGTATATGGGATTCCAAAACTGCACCACATATTCCAAATGAGGCATTACCAGTGCCTGATAAAGAGGGGAAATCATTTTTTTCTTCTTTTAAACTATTCACCTCTTATACAAGAAAATATCTTGCTAGCTCTAGCCACTGCTGTCTGGTATTGTTTGCTGCAGCTAAGTCTGTTATCTACCAGAACCCCCAAATATTTTTCCATAGGAGATTCACTTAACAGTTTTTATGGATATGCATCACCTCACATTTTCAACATTGAATCTCATCTGCCATTCTGCTGATCTAGTTCATCTTGCACATTGCACATCATTTGAAGTTTCCCCTTATAGTCATTTATAAACAGATTTAAAAAAGTGGCCCCAGTACCGGAACCTTAAAAAAAAAAAGTAAATTTGTCTGGAAATCATTTTTCAAAAATCCATGCTGACAACTACTAATTAGTTCAGTTCTGGAGACCAAGTCAATGTATATGATCTTGTAACAGTTTCCATCACCTTTCCATACACTGATGTTAGGCTTACAGGTCTATAGTTACCAGGCTGTGAACGACTACCTTTTTTGAATATTGGTATTACATTGGCTTTTTCCAATCCAGCAGCACATCAACAGACAAAGTGAATCTGGAAAGATAAACAATGGTTGTAGATAAAACTGGATTAACTCTTTCAGATCCAAGGATTTATTCCATCCCGTCCTGGGGCTTTATTGATATGAACTATTGTGGCTCACTGGTTAGCACTGATACCTTGCAGCGTGATGTTCCTGAGTGTCGATCCAACCATGGACACATCTGCAAGGAATTTAAATGTCTCTCCTCGTGCTTGTGGGGGCTTCCTCCGGGCATTCTGATTTCCCCCACAATCATAAAGACATGTGTGCATAAAGGTGATTAGATGTAAGCTCTTCGGGGCAGGGCCTAATGTGAATTGTGTAAATAATTGTAAAGCGCTGTGGAATATGTAGCGCTGTATAAGAAATAAAATATATACATAAATACAAAAGCTCAAAACAAACTGCTCAAAATCTTTACCTAGGAACAAATCACCCCTGTCTATGAGCAGGAGTGATTCCTTTAACATAAAATTAGCTTTCCTGAAGTTTAAAAGGTTTTGTTAACCCAGTGCACTTTTAGTTTGCAACCTATATTAATGACACTATATCATGGTCACTATTCCTAAGCTTCCCATTACCTTCATCTCCAAAATAGTTAGGGTATTAGATATCACCAGGTCCAACAACACATTCTATTCTTGCTGTTTATGGTCCTTCGAGTGCCAAGCTTAATGCCACTGGATACAGATGGATAGCAGAACTTGCAGATTTCCATTTCACCATCCGTTACCGTCCTGGTAAAGAAAATGTGGATGCAGATTCATTGTCAAGGATGCCAGTAAATATTGAGGGGGCGATGGAACAATGTACGGAAGAATTGTCATCTGATTGTGTGGCAGCAACAATTCAGAGCTATTGAGGCTCAAGACTTTAACCTACCGTGGTTTGCCTAGCAGTTACAGATACCCAGAGCACAGGAGTGATTGATAGAATAGGTAAACCATTCTCAGTTGATGATATTCAACGAGCACAGCAAGGTGACAAACACATTGGTCCAATAATGCAGTGCAAGGTGAGGAATCATAAGCCATCAGGTTATGAAATTAATACTCTCAGCAGGCAAAGCAAGTGTCTACTTCGTGACTGGGAAAAAACTTCACATTGATGAAAAAGGAATTCTCCACAGAAGAACATCGAACAAGACACAACTTGTATTACCTGAAGTATACAAGAATACCGTTATTAAAGAATTACATGATGGGGGTCATCAGGTGTTGACAGAACTCTATCATTGATACGGGATAGATTCTTCTGGCCTTCATATGCAGAGGAAGTGGAACACTATGTGGCGAGAACTTGTACCTGTTTGAAACAGAAGACACCATGCAAACAACACGAGCACTCTTACAAGTATTGTCACAACACAGCCATTTGAACTCGTTTCAATAGATTTTCTCCATTTGGACAAATGTAAAGGTGGATATGAATATATCTTGATAATAATCAATCACTTTACTCGTTTGCTCAAGTTTTGCCACCACTTCAAAGTCCGCCAGAACAGTTGCGGATCGAATCTTCAACGATTATGCCCTAAAGTATGGAATGCCAATGCGAATACATCATGATCAAGGTGGTGATTTGAAAATCAGCTTTTGCTCAGTTGAAAAAGAACTGTGTGTACTAGGGTCAAGGACAACACCGTATCACCCCAAGGGAATGACAAGTGGAAAGGTTCAACAGGACGTTGCTACAGATGCTAAGGACTCTTACTGAGAAACAGAAGACAAATTGGAAAGAATCCTTGAATAAGCTTGTCTATGCATATAATTGCACACGATGTGGAAGTAACAGGCTTTTCCCCTTTTTACCTCCTTTTTGGAAGATCTCCAAGGTTACCTATTGATCTTCTATTTGGCCTGGCCTTAGAGACAGGAAATCTGATCATCGAGCTTACATGGAAAAAATGGAAACAAGAAATGCAAACTGCATATGAAATAGTGCAAGAGAATATGAAAAAGTCAACTGAGAGAAGTAAAAAACATTATGATGGAAGGATAAGAAGTTCAGTATTGGGCCCTGGTGATCGTTAAAGGTTCTGTTAAGGTTAAAGAATTGCCTGCAAGGTCTGAAAACGGACTTTCCTTTTTTAACCAAAACTTTTAGTGACTATTTAAAAAACAAATACCAATTATATGGATTTTTTTTCCTGCCTATTACTGTTCCAACTTTTGCAAAAAAAAAAAAAATTGTCCTCCGAATACAACCACCCACACCACAGAGCAAATTGTATATTTAAAAAACTGCAGTATGCTGCAGCAAATTTCTCTATTCATTCTTGACTATTCATTAAAATATTTTATAGAGCAAAGGCAGGGCCAGTTTAAGTTGGGCTCTAAGCAAAATATGTTAAGGCCCCTCCCCTTAAAGACCAGGGGGGGGGGTTTGAGACAACAAATTCAGATCTATAGTAAAATCAGCCCAAGGAAAGCCATGCACTAATATGCAAAAGTGTTGGTACTCATGGCTGCTTTATCTTACATTCTTTAAAGTACATTTTCTTCCTTGGCAATAGCACTCATGTACTTTAGTTGAGGAAGCCCCATCCACCAAACTGCTGTAGTAAATGAATTTATCTACGGCAAATTGTTTGTTCACAAATTTTACATACTAAACATATTAGTTTAAAGTGTAATTTCATTGCAACATTACATTTTCTAACAAGTCATTGTTAGAAAACCTGCAGTCTGGTATTAGATCCTTGGCATATTGTTCAAAACAGTAAACAGGTCCAATTTATAGGTAAATTCATTTCTAATCTATAGATAATTGTTAGTATTCATTCATGCTTATTTGCAAATATTTGTTAAATTCTGCCTTAAAAAATAAACGTTGCTTTTCTTGAAAAATGACTTATTGTATACTTACTTTTTCGTTAAAAAAAAATCTATCTACAGCATTTTCTGACCCCTTGCACTGCTGCAACCTTTGTGCCAATATTTGTCATCATGTAGATTCCCTTTTCAAACAGTGCAGTTGAATGCCATCAGATTCCAGGACATAACTATTGACTATGGCACGCTAATGTTTTAACCCACGTCTCTAAAACAGGGGTCCCTGGGAGGTTGCATGGGGTCATCAAGAGATTGATAGAAACTGTATGGATCGCTGCAATCATACATTTTTCAATATATTTATCGTTCTCAATGTATTTATCGTTCTTAATGAATTTAATGTTCCATAGTGGTATGGATTTTGTTGCTGTATTGATGTTAAGACATTAACATTTTTTTAATTTTTAAATAGAGCTATCATTGCCATTTGTATCATTACATATTTTGAGGTCCAAGAAAAATTAAATAATTATTTTAGTAGGGGTTTCCCAAAACACAAAAAATGTTTCAAGGGTTCCCCATATAAAGTTGAGAAACACGGCTTTAACCCGAGCAATAACACATTAGCAAACACATTACATTGTACACAGCAGGATTGATTGCTGCATTTGGCTGTGAGCGGATACATACGCTCTACACGGCATGGCAACATGCAGGGTTTGGCTAAAACACCCACTTGATGGTAACATTATAAATGCCACACAACACACAACAGCCATATAACCCTGCATTAATAGGGTCAATGGCCCAGTTCATTGTAATTATTAATATAACGTGTAGTAACAGTGGGGCTCCATGATCAATTCCATATTAAATAAATCCCAAGGCCGCCCTGGGTGGGAAAACAGACGGACAACTAAGCTGAACACTCCAGATTTATGCCACCGGATTTAGCCTAAAACTACCAGATCCCCCCACACGCAGGCCTGACACTTTGATACGAAAGTGAATATTAAATAACATTAGTATTATCTATGGAATCCATCACCAGGAATTAGAGTGTCGTTCTCTACTACACAGCGATAATTCAGTTCACTAGGCCCTACACACGCTATTGACACAGGAGCTCAGATAAACATATCCACCTCCTCCAAACCCATACGACGTAATGAGCTCCAGTTAGCTCAGCTCCACCTTAGTACACGTGATCGCGGTTGGGCCAATCAGACGCTGCGATGATGAGCCCACGCGCAGCCCATTGGCTGAAATACAACACGTGGGTACGAAAGACCAACGTGGGTGTCCGGACGAGCGCGTGAAATAGTTGCCAATCAGGAGTGGTCTAAGAGTAATAAAAAAACCTGACCGCGTTCTGATTGGTTAGCGCGCGGTCAACAGATCTTTGTGGTGAGGGTAACAGGTTCGGAGAAGGGAGGGGTTAGCTAATGAAGGAATCAATCCATCCTGTCCAGGACGTTGCAGTTACAGCAGGTGGCGCCCTCTCTGTTGAATAAAGTAAACTGACTTTGAGAATTGTAAATGTGAAAAGATAAATTTATCTTAAAGGACCACACACACTCAGTGGGGAGGGTGCAGTGAATTTTTACTGGAAATGAGTCTGAATACCCCGATACCTGGTGTAATAGCGCAAACTTTTGCAATGAGGTTCGGTTCACAGCTTACCTGACGTACACATTTGGACTGAGATTCGCAGCTTACCTGATGTACTCCCATAATCCCTTAAACTGCAATCGCGGACGCAAACGCATTCTCCCTGTGTGTGGCCTCAGCTTTTGAATGTAGGGCCAGGTACAGGCGATCGGATATTAAGCTCAAACAAATTGTTGGTGCAATCGACAGACTGGGTAAAACTTTTGACCATTTTGGCCAAAAATTTATTCCGACCTGTAATTAAAAGAAAAAATATCAGGACCAGAGGCAGATTTCTTTCTGTATAATGGTGCCCATATACGCTAAGATGGCGGTTTTATTGTCCGTGTATGTATGATCCGCGTATAGACGATTTTTTTTTCCTGTCATGGCCTTGGTAAAAAAATTTCCATCGCCCAATCGTACGATCGCTTCATGGATGAGGAACCTGTACTCCAGGCTGCACGGTTGGGACTTAAAGGGGAAGTTCAGTGCAAATACATTTTCATTTTACGAAAAAGAGCAGTATTTTCATCCTAATGACCTTAACCTGCCCATTCAGCATTTTGTCTGTGTATAAATAAATGCTTCGAAATACCTGTTTGCAGGTCCCTAATAGAGACCATTAGGGTCTTGCCTGACCCAGCGCTTGGGTTTGATTCAGTTGCTTAGTAGAGATCTGAGCATGTTTGACCCATCCAACAGCCAATCAGTAGAAATTACTGTTTAGGAACATTCCAAGGAAGTGGTTCATCCTGGGAAGAAGAAGGATCATTAGAACCTGAAATGGCAGCTCACTACATGTCAACAGCAGGGAACAGCAAAGGGTATGAAACCAACTGATTTTGGAAATAATTCAACAAATTAGAAGAGAATATGTAGAACAACTAGTTATGTAATAATAAAACTAAGAATTTTAAAAATATTGATATTTTCCACTGAACTTCCACTTAAAGGGGAACTGTGGTCCAAAAATGACTTTAGGTAAATTGAGGTAAATTGATAGGAATTGCTCCCTGAGAATTTTTGCAATTTATTCCATTGTTTATTTGCATAGTTTGAAGATATTTACATTTTTGTGGTGTGATATGGCAGCGCATCACCAGGTCCCCTCACTTCCTGCTTCCTGCTCTGGAACGGTCAGTCAATCTGTCTGTATCTCCTCCCCTTTGCAGCCCGCCTGATACCTCCCACTCATGGACCCATAGTCCCTCCGTGCAGGCCCACCATCGCCCATTATCTACAGCCCATGTGGCCCCCCCCTCGTGGATGCCATGGCCCCGCCCACTCGTGGGTGCCTAGCTCCGCCCACTTGCGGGTGCCATGGGTTACTCACACCCCACCTACAGAAACTCGTGGAACTCTGCCTGAAAAGGCTGTTTTCACACAGTGAAAGAGAAGGGCTGTAGATTCCCTTACCTTCTCTGTCAGGACTTCACACAGCAGAGAGAGAGGAGGGACTTCCTCTCCTCCTCACACACTGAGGGAGTCTGAGGCTGTGCTCGCGGGGCGGCACTGTGCAGGAGAAGCCTCAGGAATGTCAGTCAGCCTCCACCCTAAACTTTCTGGTCAGTCATTTCTGTATATCTTGGGCTGTGGAGCACGTAGAGAGGTGGTTGATGGCTCGTTTTAAAGTAGGAAACTGGCGTTTCATTCAAACTTAACATGTTTTGAGACCACAGTTCCCCTTTAAGCATACTTGGGTTTCCTTCCTGAAATCAGAAAAAACCTTGCCAAAAAGATATGTCTGGCGACTCTGATCAGGACTAAATATTGACTCATGCGTTCTAGGCCTAAATGAAATGGTATTTGCAGCCAGCCCTAACTGCATGATTCTCACCCACGGCATAAGATGCAGAAATTTTGCTAGCAATATCCAAGTATCTTAAGGTAAGACCCAAATTGAAGATCGCATTAACAACAAGATGCATTCCATGGCTTGATCTCCACTTGCTCATCATTACCAAAGCCCTCAGATCAGGGTATCATATATCCAATGTCAAATTTAAGGAAAACTAAAGGGCAGATAACATTTTTAATGTGCAGAAGATCTAGAGCCCAGTGAGAGGTGGACATCAGCGGGGGGGTGTTAAAGGAGAACTATACTCACTCCCAACTGAACTAAAGTTTATTTCTTGAAGACGTTTCACTAATCATCCGACTGGCTTTCTCAATTCAGAAGAATTGTTGGCAATAAAGTACCCTGGAAAGTCCTAATTAGCAATAAGAGCTAGGTGTTAGGGACCTTCTGATGCAAGGTGTGATTGCATTGTGTCTAAGAGATGTTATCAAAACGGTATTAAGCTTTGTAATCCAGAAAACCTCCCATTGTAAGAGAAGCTTTGATCTGTCTCCCCCCCTATATGGGGCTGGTACATGGTCATACTGATAAATTTTAAATCCGTGATAGTATGGCCTTTTTTAAGAAAATGTTTAGCCACTGGTTTTACAGATCTCTTATCCCTATAGGCTACATTGATATCAGACTTATGGCCGGTCGTCCTAGTCTTCAACTTAGGTCGGTTTTCCCTACATAGGGTAACTTACATGGACATGTTAATAAATATATTACAAAAATCATTGTGCAAGTGATAAATGTCGGATCTGAAAATCCTTCCTCATGGGGATGCTGAAAGAAATTGTTAGATGTCATATATTTACTGTTATACAGTTTTTACATTTAGGCATCCAATCGTTTTTTTAGATAGCCAAGTGTTTCTTTCTGTGTATAGGATCAGTGTTCACTAGCAATTCCTTTAAGTTCCTCCTCTATTGAAGCCTATAATAGGTTTCGATGGTAATCTTTGCTTAAGTTTTGTGTCTGATAGCAGAATGTTCCAATTATTTTTAAAACTTGCTGTATATCTGGACCCATATTGGAAAATGTAGTAGAAACACGTGTAACCTGGTCCCTTTTTGGGTCGGCACCCTTGTCTTGGTTTCATTAAAGCCTGTTGCAGTACATTTGGGTATCCCCCCTCTGTAAAAAAACGTTTTAGCATTTCTTTTATTTGATCCTCCTCCTGTTGATTTCTGAATTGTTCCTAATAACCCTACAGAACTGCGATATAGTGATTTCTTAAGGGCATGTGGGTGATGGCTCTGGAAGTGTAGTAAAGTGTTGCGATCTGTTCCTTTCGGTATAGAGAATACTGTGTAGGTGAACATTTATATGTCCAGGAATTCTATTTGCTCAGTACTAACCTTATAGGTGAATTTTAGTACCTTCCATTTCATTTAATGAATGTATCGTGTCCATCAATGATTCCTTGGATACATCCAGATGAGGAACGTATCATCAATAAATCTGCAATGGATTTTAAATTTATTTGGAAATTTTGCAAAATATATTTCTTCTCATATTGATACATAAATAAACTTGCATATGCAGGTGCCATGGCCCACACCATGGTGGTCCCTGTCCTCTGCGTATAGTATGTGTCCTCAAATCTGAAAAAAAAATTAAATTTAACGCAATCTCCAAAAGGGTTAGTACGAAATCTTGGACTGGTTCTGGCCCACAGTTTTCATCTTTACTAACATAGCAAACTGAGGTGATAAAGACTACGTCCTCTTAACCTTACCTAACAGTTGATCCAGGGGAAAGCAAAAAAACAGCTAAAAAAGGGGGGGGGGATTCCTTCCTGACTATCAATCGGCAATCGGAAAGTATCCCTGGATCAACTAGATCTACAGTATACTGTTGTATTAATACCAGTAATTCTCAATATATATAGTATCCCTGTACCAACCAGATCTAAGTATATGTATTAATACCAGTAATTCTCAATATTATATAGTATCTCCGTACCAACCAACTACAGTATATGTATTAATACCAGTTATTCTCAATATTATAAGTATCCCCGTACCAACCAGAACTATATATATGTATTAATACCAGTAATTCTCAATATTATATAGTATCCCCGTCCAACCAGAACTACAGTATATGTATTACCAGTAATTCTTAATATTATATAGTATCTCCCTACCAACCAGACTACAGTATATGTATTAATACCAGTAATTCTCAATATTATATAATACCCACACCAACGAGAACTACAGTATATGTATTATACCAGTAATTCTCAATATTATATAGTATCCCTGTACCAACCAGATCTACAGTAATAAGTATTAATACCAGTAATTCTCAATATTATATAGTATCTCCGTACCAACCAGAACTACAGTATATGTATTAATACCAGTTATTCTCAATATTATATAGTATCCCTGTACCAACCAGAACTACAGTATATGTATTAATCCAGTAATTCTCAATATATATAGTATCCCTGTACCAACCAGATCTACAGTATATGTATTAATACAAGTAATTCTCAATATTATATAGTATCCCTATACCAACCAGAACTACAGTATATGTATTAATACCAGTAATTCTCAATATTATAGATTATCCCCGTACCAACCAGAACTACGGTATATGTATTAACACAAGTATATATCTCAATATAATATAGTATCCCTGTACCAACCAGAACTACAGTATGTAATTAATACCAGTAATTCTCAATATTATATTAGTATCCTGTACCAACCAGACTACAGTATATGTATAATACCAGTAATTCTTAATATTATATAGTATCTCCCTACCAACCAGAACTACAGTATATGTATTAATACCAGTAATTCTCAATATTATATAATATCCCCACACCAACGAGAACTACAGTATAGTATTATACCAGTAATTCTCAATATTATATGTATCCCTGTACCAACATCTACAGTATATGTATTAATACCAGTAATTCTCAATATTATATAGTATCTCCGTACCAACCAGAACTACGTATAGTATTAATACCATTATTCTCAATATTATATAGTATCCCTGTACCAACCAGAACTACAGTATATGTATAATACCAGTAATTCTCAATATTATATAGTATCCCTGTATCAACCAGATCTACAGTATATGTATTAATACAAGTAATTCTCAATATTATATAGTATCCCTATACCAACCAGAACTACAGTATATGTTATTAATACCAGTTAATTCTCAATATTTAGATTATCCCCGTACAACCAGAACTACGGTATATGTATTAATACCAGTAAATAATTCTCAATATAATATAGTATCCCTGTACCAACCAGAACTACGTATATGTATTAATACCAGTAATTCTCAATATTATATAGTATATCCTGTACCAACCAGAACTACAGTATATGTATTAATACCAGTAATTCTCAATATTATAAGTATCCCTGTACCAACCAGAACTACAGTAATATGTATTAATACCAGTAATTCTCTATATATATAGTATCCCTCGTACCAACCAAACTACAGTATATGTATTAGTACCAGTAATTCTCAGTATTATATAGTATCCCTGTACGAACCAGATCTACAGTATATATATTAATACCAGTAATTCACAATATTATATAGTGTCTCTATACCAACCAGAAACTACAGTATATGCATTAATACCAGTAATTCTCAATATTATTAGTATCCTTGTACCAACCAGAACTACAGTATATGTATTAATATCAGTAATTCTCAATATTATATAGTATCCCTGTAACAACCAGAACTACAGTATTATGTATTAATACCAGTTTTTGAATCTATCCAGCCCACTTTTAAAGTTATTCAATGAACTTGCCATTACCACATCTGCTGGAAGACAGTTCCCACATTTCCCCGTTCTCACTGGTAAAGAAACCTTTCCTAAATTGAAGATGAAACTTCTTTTCTCCAACCTTAAAGGATGTCCACAAGTCCTCTGATATGACCTATTAGTGACAAGCACCAGAGAGTTTACTGTATGACCCATTAATATATTTATATAAAATGATCATATCCCCACGCAAACGTTGCTTCTCCAATGTTAAACAGCCCAACTTGTTAACTACTGCCTGCATATTCAAGCCCCTCCATTCCCTTATTATTTAGTTGCCCTTCTTGAACTGCTTCCATTTCCAAGATGTCCCTTTTGTATATGGATTCCAAAACTGCACCGCATATTCCAAATGAGCCTTACCAGTGCCTTGTATAGAGGGAGAATATATTTTTCTGTCTTGAATCTATCATCTATATTAAGTATCTTTGTAGACATCCCACCCTGCCGAACCTGGCTTTCGGGCAGGGTGGGGAGAAGGAGGGTGGCCGGGTGACATGACGTCACTGACGTCACTAAAGGGGGGGGTTTAGGGGGGACCAGTTCCGCCCTAGCCACGCCTCTAATGTGGCTAAATTACGTTACGTTAGAGGCATGGCTAGGGGCGTAACTGCCCGCAAGATGTAATTTACATCACATAGGAGGCGTGGCCAGAAGAAAGAAGGTGTTCCGGCAGGTAGCTTTGGGTTGGCGGGAGTTTGGGTGGTCTCGCGGGTGTGCGGAGACCACCCCAAAATCCGGGAGACTCCCGGAGGGGTGGGATGCCGGTCTTTAACTGCACTATCATCTATCATTAAGCATATCTTTATCTGCACTCACTCCCAAAGTATGAGGTATATCGTATAGGCTCGATATATCTAATGATGCCAACCACACCTCCTCATTATCTGGAAATGTTAACTGCCTATCTTCCTAGGAAATGTGATAAATCTTCCGTTTCACATATGATAGGTTGCAGTATGTGTATCCAAGAACTTACCAATAGGTTCTAGTAAGCTCCCTTTCTATGAGATGATTGGACGTCCAGGTGGAGCCTCCAGTGATTTATGTACTTTAGTAAGTGTATAGTATGGGACATCTCGGGGGTGTCCGTAAAGAAATTGTCCCATCTCCATTTTGATGATTCCCATGGTAATTGCCTTGTTCACTGCACATTGAATCGCTTCTGCGCCTGTTTGTAGGATTACTGTATTAGTGCACCATGTGCACTCACTCAACTATGGTTTGAGAAAGGTCTAAGAGGGAGACTTAATAAATATTTTGTTTTCACAAGTCCTGAGAGTGCCCTGGAATTTTTACTTCATTGGATATGTAGGAGACCCACACCCAGCAGCACCCAGGCATGTTGAACTATTGAAGGTAGAGTGTACAGGCATTGTTTGTTTACAGTGATCCATATATAGGCCTAGTAAACAAATGGGTCGATATTTCAGCCAAATCGATCACCCGGCAGATATTTGGCTGTGATTATAAACCATTGATAAGCAAAATTAATCCGTTCTGAACAAAAGGACACCTGGTTACTCACAGAAATATTGCCTGGTGCACCTTAAAGGGTCACTAACCTCAAAAAATATAATATTTACATAGGAGCACATGCACACAATGAGGGGTGAAAGAAGGGGACCAAGAGGGGCAGCTTCTGACTTTATCTTGCTTCTACAGTAACAGGGGTAACAGGGGAAATAGGAGCAAGTTCTTCTCTCTTCTCTTTTCTCTCTTTTCTTTTAAAGAGAAACTAAAGGGTTTATTAATCTTTCTCCCATCTGCAACAACCTGTTACTGTAACTTTTCCTTTAATGTATTGATTGAAGCCCAAGAGGTTAGAGGAGCTATGACCTACGTCCCGTTAATCTCAGGAGCCAGGGCCAAAGGTAAGTATATTAACCTTTTGCATGATCCTCCACTGCAGAACTCCAAATCCCTGACCACTTCCTGGTTCTAATTCTTTTAGCGCACATGTGCACGATAATGCGCGCTATAGGTGGTAGGTCAAGGACTTAGACGTTACTTGACTTTTTTTTTCTTTTTGTAGGAAGGAAAGATGGTACCGTAATATACTCGAGTATAAGCCGATCCGAGTATAAGCCAAGGTACCCATTTTTGCCTCCAAATCAGAAAAAACCATGTATTGACTCGAGTATAAGCCAAAGGTTTACAGTAACCCTAATACCTTTCCACTGTAGATTTTTGGAAACTACACTCCCCAGCATGCTTTAGTTGCTGGGAGTTGTAGTTTCCAACCACCTATTGTAGAAAGAGTATCATGTCTGTATGTAGCTAAATCTCTATCCTCGTAAAACACATTCTATACAATTATTCTGATTTGCAGCTGACAGCTCTTCCTCCTAATACCTATTGTATGTATTTAGTAGAGCTCAAACGGTAAACTGGTGACTGGTGAGTCACCCCCAAATCCTTACATTGCAAAAGCCAAGTATGTTTTTATTAAAAATAATGCAGACAGTTGATTCAGCCAATGCCCATTAAACAATGCCACTCAGTTGGGCATTGTTTGTTGATATGTTTGGTCGGACCCAACAACTCCGACAAAATGGCTACACATGTGTAATTAACTCCTGAATCGACCATGTGTATGGCGTTTTAAGAATAATGCTGTGGTTACAAGTCAGATTGTTCAGTATTACATAGTGTTATTTGCTTATCAATATATGGTCAGACACCACAAGACACATTGCCACAGTAGATGCTTAACTGCTTTTGTTAGGTAGCCGGACTCCAATTACAATAATCCTGCTGGGAAAAATTTAAATATTTACCCTTAGGCTGGATTTGACTCATACATATGTCCCCCCAGCCGTTACCTGGCCAGTCTTCAGTCATCGCGGCTGCGCGATGACGTCATCCGCCAGCGTGCGCGATGACATCATCGGCACCCGCAAAGAACTACTGGGACTCCGGCTTTCCTTCGTGACTCGTGCTGCATCTGGAATTAAGGTAGTTTGCTCTTGACTCGAGTATAAGCCAGGCAAGGTTTTTAGTTGTGATTTTTAAACCTAAAAACCTTGGCTTATACTCGAGTATATACGGTAAGTAGCTTTTATAATTTAAGGCAGCATTTTAGGGCTAGATTGTTGTTCTTATTTTTGTTCTCCATAATAAACTAATTTATTGTCATTTCCATTGCCCAATGTGCCATCTTGAAGGAGAACTATAGTGCATATAAAGTTTTTTAAAAACAGTTAACATGAAAAGTACCTGGAAAGTAGGATGTAATTCTACCTCCTAATATATTTCTATGAGGATCGCAGCACTGAAGAAACTGTTTCTGCGAGTCTTCCTGGGTGCTTTGGCACTATCTTTAATACAGTGGATGTCGACTGGTAGATGAAAATTGTATGGGCTGTACGCTCCTCAAACAAACAATATTGGGAGGGTAGATTATCGGCCCTACCTTCCAGCCTAGGTACTTTTCTTTTTAAAAATTATTTTTAGAGTATAGATGTCCTTTAAGTATTTATTAGAATTGTTTTGTTTTCATTCTCTTAGGAACCTTTAAGAGTGTCAATGAGGTCTGAAATACCTCCCTGTGACCAAAGGCAGCTGTAAAATATGCTACTGATTTTAACTTCATGAAGATTCAAGTTAGTGTCGAACAGATGTGTTGGAAAGGCTGTAAAAAAATGCCATTTACACTCTGTTTTAAAGTTTGCAGTTATTAAATATAAAAAAGTGCTGCCAGGGGTTTGATGACAGCATCGATTGGGACTTTCAACCTGATTCTTCCACTGGGCCAGGGCACCAGAAGACCTCTAAAAATAAAAACCAACCCCACGTGCACCAAATGTTCATAATTATTACAGCCATGAGAATGGCAGTGAAAAAGAGGCATTTCAGAATAAAAAACATGTTGGTTATTTAGGGACAATGATTCAAACTCATCATTTTGAATTAAAAAAGTTAAATAAAAGAAAACAACATTTACATGCCTGCTCCTTTGCAACATGCAGGAGCAGGCCAGCAAATTCAGCCTCATTTTCAAATGTCGTATCGTCCTCTGTGATTGGTGACCTCTTGGACCAATAACCATCTTCAAAGGGCCACGTGAGATTTAGAAATATGCTATAATGTTTGTAAAGAATGAATTTATCAGCATTTTAAATGTAAGAAAAACTTCTAAAACATATTTATTCACTTTCTGTTTAACTTCTAGCCAAAAAATAAGAACTCACGTTTTATTATTAACTAGGTGTATAGTTTAGGTCTGGGGATTTTTTTTCACAATCTAATAAATACAGGAAAAATAGAAAACAGGATGCAATACAAGATCGTACAGAAAGCAACCCTCCCTTTTCTCACAAGCTACCTGGAAGCAATAGAAGAACAGCAATTTGGCTTTTTCCAAGCCATATGTAAAAAAAAAAAAAAGTATATATAATGTATATTAGGCTGATATTAGAGGGGACAAGTAAAAGCACGAACTAAAGGATTAAAAGAGAACTGTGGTCCACATATAAGGGCTTTTAATAAAAGTTCTTATTGTTAAAATGGTGTTAATTTTGCCCCAACCAATCACATTCCATTTGAAAGCTAACATCTGATTTTGTTGGGGCAAAATTAGCACCATTTTAATGATAGAATATTTATTGAATATCCCTTGAAATTTCTTTAAAGGGCATGTCCACCCCAAAACTATAATCCCCCCAACTACCCGCCACCTGTAGTGTAGTTTATCCTTACCTCACATCCCAGCTCCATAGGGTTCTCCTGTAAACCCCCCCCCAAAGTCCACAAACTACCACCACGGAGGATAGCAGGGCTCTGCCTGCTATCTTGCCTCCGTAGATATTGGCCATGCGCACTGCAGCCCTTCTCCCCCTCCCCCCCTCCCTCTCCTCCCTCTCCTCCCGTTCACTATCCCTCCCCTAGCTCAATCCCCCTTAATATGCTGCTCCCCCATGTCCCCCAGCCCCAACCGCATCTTTTTTTTTCAAAAGCTCCCCAAACTCTTACTTACCTCTCCGCTTTCCTCGCTGCACTGAATGACCGGCCAGCCGCGTCCGTGATTGGCTGCCGCCAGCTTGGTCCCGCCCCTCTGCTTGCATTCTCGCAAGCAAGGCCGGCAGTGCGGGGAGGAACGAGGGGAGGTAGTAAGAGTTTGGGGGCTTTCTGAAAAAAATATTGTGCGGTTGGGGCTGGGGGACCAGGGGGAGCAGCATATTAAAAATAAGTTATGGGGTGGACATACCTTTAAAAAATAAAACTGTCAGAAAACAGTAGCAGCAAATATATTGGGAGGAGAACCTCAGTTCGTACTTTTCCTTAAAAAAAAAGTAACGATTTACAGTGTACCTTTTCTTACTATAAACGTTTAAGTATTTTCCTAATAATATGACATAATAGACGAAAAAAAGGTAAGTTTAGTCAATGAATTGAACTCAAGCATCCCACTAATGCATTTCTTGAACGATGTGAAGTATAAGAGAATGCAGCTAGAAATTATAGTCATGCATGCTTTATTTTTTGGGGGCATTTTGAATTTTTCTAAAACTTTTCTAAACTTTTTATCCTGTACCATAACCTGATTCCATAATAATACAATACCAGGCTATTTGGAATGGGCGACACTAGAGGGCATGCTTTCGCTAATGTATTTTAAAGATGTTTCAACTAAAACATAAGAGTTCACCGGTTACAATGGTCATGTGTAAGATGGGCTGAAATTTTAAGGATTCATCATACATCCTATTCCCCCCCCCACAAAGCACCACACAAAAAGGGAGGGTGTCTTGTGTGAAATAACTCTCTTTGGAACAAGTGAACAAGTGGCTGACAAACTCTGTTAAATCAACTTCTTTAAAAAAGTTACTTTGTCTTTCAGCAAAAAGGAAAGAAGAATTGGAAAATAAATAACTTCCCAAGTCATCAGAGAAACATTATCGATCACTGGAAACGGAAGTAGGTGTGGATGTTCTGTGCATCAGACCTAATCACAGACAAATCTATACCTTATTGTCAGGACTGATCTGTGACCTCAACAGACGCAGCTCAGAGAGACATAGCTCGTGAGTAACCGACATCTATAGCTTGCACTGTTTGGAAAATGATATAAAATGTGCCCAAAAAGGGAAACATGTTTTCTGGAGTTTTGTTGAAAACTTATAAAGACGTCACTGCATTTCAGGTAGCAGATTAAGTTACCAGTGTACCCACGATCCTATTTTCCAGAATGTACAATATTTACGTGGTTTCAGAGGTTTTGTGCCTTTATGACTTACTGTGGCTTTATGACTTGACGTGGCTATATTGTACATTTGCCATTTGCCACCTTAAAGCCATTCCTTTCCTTGCCCTCTGTTATCAAGTCGTTGTTTCTGATTGTAATTATGATACTGAATCCTAATACCATCTATTCTGGGATTAGTACTTCTATGCCGCCCTTACACATTCCTCTTAGCCATATGTATATATGTGGTTATATAATTAGCTTGGCATGATACACATTATTCCATTGAGCTTGTCTCTTAGAATGTTCCTGACATGTTGTGTGTTACTGGTAAAGCTGTGAAGACCTGAGTTCCATCTCTACATTTATTAGGTAATGTGAATTATTCGGGAAACATGGTGTCTGTTATGTATTTAGTCGTTTAGTTTTTTTCAGTTTTTTTTTTTTTAAATGTTACTTTTTTTTTTTTAGTTGTAAGGCGAAGGACATGACGAATTTGTGAAATACCAGAATACCAGGCTTAGAGGTATGACATGCCATCTTCCCGTAAACTCACATAACCCTGGTTTACCTTATATTGCCATTGTACTTACTTAAAGTAGCTCTCACTGGTCTGGTCCAGCTCACACCCCTCGTTCCCTCAATCTGGTACCTCTCCAAAGGAAAGACATGTTTGTAACGTCTAAAGAGATATGTACATGGGGGCAACTAAATGATAGGGGGATAAGATTTTGTGTCGCTTAATTAGCAAAGTTGGGTTTGATTTCCTCCAAAAGAGGCATTTAGAAGGGATGATACCCAATACAAATATGTAGACGGAACTGCAGCCAATCAGCAGGGAATCTTTTCTCTCCTAGGGTGAACAAAAGACTAAGGCCACGATTAAGACTTAAAGTGACTCATCTTATGCAACTTACAATAAATGTTTATTACTATGACTGCAGTAGAGGTGTGGAAAGCTATAACTGAAAATGTATCTTAACAGATTGAAGGAGGCTTGGAGTCTGATAATTCTAGGCTAAAGGTCATTGCATAGCATGTGACTGATCCGTGGCTAATGATGGCGTACAGAACGGCTAATTAAATGACTGCTTAATAATTTATACATTCAATGTAAAGGTTTGTACATCAGTCGTGTAAAATGGCTGTTGGGTCGGCATCGTTGTGATCCTCTGGGTCAGATAATCAATGAGGTTTTGACCTAGTGCCCATACATTAAACAAAAACGCCTTTCGGTTGTCATCATCTGTTGCGGTCGTACATGTGTAAGGATCTTTAGTGATCACACGTGTTACAAAGCTTTAGTTGGACTGAAAACTATCCCCAGACACATGTACTGGTAGGTCCTGGACCTGGTATCTATTTCTTTACAAAATAATAGTGCTCAATAGGAATTCACAGATTAACCTGTCTCTCTGCCTGTCTTGCAACAAAGCAAATCCCACACATGCAATTATGTGCAATTTGTAAGAATTTAAGGTTTACTATGAGGGGGGCACTTTTCTGACAAGGCGCCATGTTCTTGTTTAATCCAAGAAAATTGATGAAATTTTGTCAGCCTGACCTTTCCGACAATTACTTTGCTGCTATTTTCTTTCTGTATTTTTAAAACTGGCCATGTACTGTAATCCCTGACATACAGTGTCGGACTGGGCCCCTGGGGCCCACCGGGGAATCTTGTGACAGGGACCCACTAACCACGTATTAGTGGGTAATAACTCACGTAATAACTCACGTATTCATACACATAAAGTATAAAATTATTCCGATTTACAACTCTGAAACTGTTAGTTAAATATGTTTATTTTTTCTTATTTCTACCTAAAATATGAAATCAGTCAGTACACAGATATGATAGATAGATTAGATAGATAGATAGAGATATATAGATAGATGGATGGATTGCTTGGATGGCATAGGAATCGATAGATAATAGATAGATTGATGGATGGATGAATGGATGGATGGATGAATGATGGACTGGTGATGGATTGGATAGGATACGCTAGATAGATAGATCATAGATAGATACTAGATCGCTATACGTGATAGATAGATAGACTATATAAAAGAAAGTCCAGATTACAAAACAGATTGATAGAGAGAGGAGACAGAGCAAATACACAGACTTGAGCATTGAGAGTGCTGTCATTCTGTGACTGCAGAATAGGCTGGCTTTTAAGACCTGTAATAATAAGTATCTGTGCACTGAATAGTAGGCAATCTATGAACTGCTGAAGACTGAAATTTTATAATTAGCTGGCAATCTTGAGACTGGTGAATGGGCTGGCTCGTAGACTATGAATAGGTATGCCCATCTGTGAGACTGGTGTAATAGGCTGGAAATCTGTGAGACTGTTGAATAGCTGGAATCTGTGAGCTGGTTAATAGGCTGGCATCTGTGAGACTAGTGAATAGGTAGGCAATCTGTGAGACTGGTGAATAGCTGAAATCTGTGAACTGGAGAATGGCTGGGCAACTGTGAGAATGGTAAATAGGCTTGCATCTGTGAGACTGGTTATAGGCTGGCAATCTGTGAGACTAGTGCATATGAGTATGGTGCAATATGTGAGACTGGTGATAGGCTTGAAAATTGTGACTGGTGAATAGCTGAAATCTGTGAGACTGGTGAATATGCTGGCAATCTGTGAGACTGGTGAATAGGCTTGCAATCTACGAGACTGGGGAATAGGCTGGAATCTGTGACGACTTGAATATGCTGGAATCTGAGAGACTGGTGAATAGGCGCTTACGGGACTGTTGAGGAATCTTAAGAATAGGTGAGGCAATCTGAGAACAGAATAGCTGGCACTTGAGACTAGTGAATAGGCTGGTGCACGAGACAGTGAATAGTAGCTGGAGACTGGTGATTTGCTGAATCTGGAGATGGAATAGGCTGACTGTGAGACTGGTGAATAGGTAGGCGAATTGTCTGGGATCCTGGTCGGGACGAGGTTGCGAACTGTAGACAATAGACTGTGAGATCAGGTGAATAGGCTGCAAATCTGCGAGACTGTGATAGGCTGAAATCTGATGAGACTGGTGATAGGCTGCAAATCTGTGAGACTGGGGAATAGTTGATAATTCGTGAGACTTGTGAAAGGCGGAAATCTGGAGACAGGTGAATAGGCTGCAAATCTGGAGGAGGTGAAGCTTGGCGAAATCTATAGCTGGACTGTGAATAGGTGGAAATCTGGAGACTGGTGAATAGGCTGGAAATCTGTGAGACGGGTGAAATAGGACTGGAAATCTGTTGAGACTGGTGAATAGGTTGAATCTGTGAGACTGGTGATAGCTGGAAATCTGAGCTGTTGATAGTTGAACTGTGGATGGATAGGGAATGGAATGGATCGAAGTTGAATTGTGATATGGTGAATAGGCGAAACTTGTGAGACTGTGATAGGCGGGAAATCTGTGAGACTGGTGTAGGATAGCGGGAAATATGGAGACTGGTGAATAGGCTGGAAATCTGTGAGACTGAGTAATAGGCTGAAATCTAGACGGTTGAATAGGTGGAAATCTGTGGAGCACTGGTGAATAGTACTGAAATCTGTGAGACTGGTGAAGTGCATGTCGGACGTGAGGTCCCACTGTGAGACTAGTGATACTCACGTGTGCAGACTGGTAAGATTGCTGGCTTGTGGTAGAGGAAGAATATAGACAATCACGACCGATTAAAGAGTATAATCATAGATGAGGACAACGCAACTGGTTTCGATACTTAGAGATTGGATCAACTCTACGGCGATTGGCAAACACTGTGTGTCCGATGACGTTACGGCTTTAGTATCTTATTCAATAAGTTCTAAAGTCTTTTTCCCACAGAGATATACTTTCATGTAAATATGATGGTGGGGAACTAGTCCTACTAGATTTTGAATCTTCTGTTTTGAGTCGCGTCTTGTACTATACTAGATGGTACTTTGTCGGAAGCATACTTAATGACTACTTTGTGGAGGATTGCCGCAACTACCAAAAGTTTTTATTATAAAAAAAATCTCAGCTATATCTGTAATTGAATGCAAGGTTATGGTGAATAGTGGCCTGTGAGCAGGAATAATATTTAGCGGAAAAACGCGAGAGAAAGACGAAAAAGTTAGGAATAACGACGCAATTGAGTATGGACGTTAGTCAGCACAAACAACCAGCAAATGGAATTCGATGGTAGCTAGAAATCATGGAAGCGGGATTCACACCCTACGCTACTTACGGCGATGTAGGCATAACCACGATAACCACATCTCCGTAGAGGGTGACGCGCTTGTCATCAGGAATATAATGAAAGTTTTATCGTTAAAAGGTGCTCAAGTTTTCAAATCAGTATGAGCCATAAATAATTATGCTGATTGTATGGGGAAACTAGTCATGTTACAAGCTTATGAATCTTCCTGTTTGTCCGAGGCTGTGATTTTAGGTAGGCATAAGAGTTAGCCTAAGTGCTCACATATTTGTTGGGGTGATCAGACCACTTCTAAATGGATAACCGATATTAATCATATTGTTTATGACTTAAAAAAAAAAAACGATCTCTGTTGTTAACCCTATACACTTTTCATGCAGGAGTGTGAAGGGTTGTGCCCTTACAGTTAGCTGGAGCGTCAGAGCTCTTCGTTGTCTACGAATGTAGGGAGTCGTCCGTACCGTAATCCGAACACTTATCTGCCGGGCAAAAGAATGGCTTTCATCAGCTTTGCCAGCCGGTTTTTCATGCGTGAGCCTAGCAATAAATAGTGGGTGATCGGAGCTGGGCTAACTGCACCAACAAGTGATCACCTCAATGGTCCGCTTCAATCACAACCTGTTGGTACATGGTTTATCACGGAATCAGGATTAAGAGTCATCATTAAGCTGCAATCATGTTGCGAATCCGCTAGCTGTGCAATCATATGTCCCTGATAAAAAACTTTTGGCCTATTTCCTTGCGTATTAGTGAGCCCCAGATCATCCCTAGGGCTGTCCAACACTTGCTCCAGGACAGTATTCAGTGAACTAAGGCAGCGTCACACTTTGGCTTAGCGAATTGTTAGCCTTGGATGGTGAATGCCTACATATGTATATGTCGGAAATATTCCCCTCAATGGGCCGTCATAATTGCTCTAGGTCATGCTTGAATCGAGAAATCAGCTGGTTGCCTAGCCCGATGTTCCGCTGTTCCTCTAAGACATGTTAAAGGATGTCATGGCAGGACGACTTCAGTGGTTTCATGTACATTTTTTTAGATGCACTCTCGTTTTGACATTTTCCCATGCAAAAGTGTTTTCTACGATCTGCTGTTCCTGATGGGAGCCAAGTGCGACTCGATTTCGCACAACTATCCTTAGGGTCGGTTTCAAAAACGATACAATGACCTTCCGTCCCCAGCTTACAAGCCACTCATTACTCCACCCCTTCCTTGGCATCACACCGAGTCTGCCCTCACCAACCTCGCCACCCGCCTCCCTCGGCTTTGCGCGCTCCCTCACTAAGTCCTCCACTTGCCTCCGACGCTCCTTTTCTCCCTCCCCTCCCCTTCTCCCCTCCTGCTGCTCGAAATTCTGCCTTCACCACGAGTCCTCATCCTCCCCTCCCCACCATTGAATGCTTCTTTACGTAGGGTTCACTCTCGACAACTTGCCCATTATCGGTTGAATTTACTGTTACCACCATCACACAACTGCGACCCATGGGCACGCATACAGGTCATTGGGTGGAAATGACTGCTACTTTTTCTATAGAATTAATGTAATTTGCGTCATAAACGTCATTTCAATTTGTTCAAGCTCAGTAATTCCCCAAGCTACTCGGCCCCCAGGAATGGCCGTGACACATTATTTTGTCAATATTCTTTGAACCGTATTACTTGTAGCTTAATTCATCCCCACAGTCAGATTGTGTGTAACCCTCTACACCTCAGTCTCCCCTGAGGTTAGTGTTCCCAGCACACTTTTAAATTCTGCGGGATTCTCTGATCTCACGTCTCCTCTGAAAATCCAGGATCCAGTTTCGTGAACATAGAGAGGACAATGCATAAAATGAGCCGCAAAGTTTTTTGCTATTAATTTGTAGAGACCAATCATATTCTTAACTAGGTACAAGTTACTGTGATACAATCTGATTATTTGATGCAGATTAATAACACAGGCAAAAGGTCACTTATTGCATCTGCCCCAGGAATTAATATTTTCTGATTTAAAGCGTAAGATGAAAAATAAAGAGTCAGTATGCACACAATGTAAGAATTTTACTTTATAATCAATAGGATAGTTTCTCCCATTGGATTGCAGCACCGGACTGGTTTCACAGCATCAAAGTTCACCAAACAATATTGAGACAAAGTGTTCACTATGCTGAGACAAAATTCATTGTCCTGCACAATTAAATGAAGGTGCTAGAAAAAAACAAAACACTTATAAATTAAAGTGAAACAGTATGGCACTCCAAGCAATATGTATTAAATGTTAATCGGTGCTTACTGGCAGGTTATATTCTGAAATGCACAAACTACAAGAGCAAAACGAGAGCAAGAGATGGTCTTTATTTAATAAGAGGTGTTTAATATAAGCGTTAATATGCCTCAACCAATCGAGGATCTTGGAAGGATGCCCTGGAACTACATGTATTGTTTATAGAATTTCAGGTTTTATCTAAGGAGTCAATACCCTTCCAGAATATACAACTCTACATTAATGTTATTATACATAATGGGATTTGCATGTATGACCCACTTAATCTCGCAGATATATATCAATATATATCATTTTGAATGGCTCCTAAAATAAGATCGAAATTAGTTGCAACAAAGTCGGACCATCTTTTCCAGACAGTGCAACATTGTATTGGATTTGTTATGAGTTCCATGTTTTGTGGCTACTCATTAAAAAGGCATGTCCAATCCTTGAACGAAATCTGACTCACCTTCCACACCTACCCAAACCTCAAGATCACTTAGTTAACTACGTCCTGACTGATGCCCAAATACTCCATTTCTTGATTCTCCGCTCAATGGTCCTCAATCCTCTTAAGCTCAGAGAGATTTTGCACCGGACAGAACAGATGAGGCGTACCGGAATGCAGCATTTATCCGCAGAGTCACCATACCGGCAGTGACCTGCCTCAATCCGAAAGAAAGCGGCCATAGTTATTCAATGTGATGCTTTTTGTGCGATAGAGAACAAAAGTATCATGTTGCTTCAGAGACCAATGGGAGAATATCAAAACCATCTTGCTTTTGGGGGCGGATGGGATGGAAGCGTGAAGAAGAGATTTTTGTTCAAGGGGTGAGTAAACAGCTAGGATAACAAATTTATATTAATATAGTAGCCAGTAGGATATAAGTCTAGGAGCACACCTTACAGTCATTTCGATAAGCCAGCCAGTGCCATAGACACAGTGGAAAAGCTTCTCAAAAGTTGTCACCATCCCTTTATCTCCATTCGCTCTTAGCCCTGTGATGGAGCCATTGCAGAACCTCCGCCTATGAACCAAATATTCGTGGGACGGGGGGCGGATTGGAATTGAAATTATCTTAGTTTGACCGACGCTTACTTTTACTTTTTTAACGCACCCTTATCACTCTCTCAGTATATCAAACATTAGAAAATTCAGAAAAATTTCGGGCTTCAAGTAACCATACTAAATACAGAGGCCCTTGGAATATATACAACAAACCCACAATTAAAGAATCACTGAGGGACAATTTCTTCCATTTGTAAGTGGACCAGGACTCGCTAAAGCCATTTAGGAATACACCTAGCCACATCCAGAGAAACAGTTAGGATCCAAAAACTACACCTCCACCAGTTCAACACTCTCACTTCCGACTAACAAGGATGGACCCTCCTTCCACATCTCACTGACGGGAGAGTCGCTCGGTTAAGTGTCCAATCCTCCCAAGATATTATACCTATTTAGACCTCTCCCATGCGCATCACCAAAACAGACCTACAGAAAATGAACAGCAATTAATATAATTTATATGGAAAGGCAGTGATCTCCGTATTCAAATATACATACCCAGCAAGGCACAGAGACAAATGCAGATTGCTTTTTGTGCACCAATCTTTATTCTCATACTCATAAAGCGCCGACTTCACAATGTATGCAAGGGTAGATGGATCAGGTACAATGAGATGGGTGGACCTAGCAGAATCATTATGACTCTCTCTCACGTCCCTCCTCAAATCTCTGGATTACTCTCCGCGAACGATAAACCCAACATATACATGAAACGTACTGTCCACAATCATTCTTCACTTTACATCCTGGGACTTAATGCAAACTGCCATACTAATTTAACTCCATGATTTCTCAAAAGGCAACTCTGCGAAAGAAATTTCTCTGGCCGACCAAAAATTCAAACTACCACACAACCAGTGTTAATCCTATACACGCATGCTAAAACTTTGACTACCAGTAACCTTGCACAATTGTTAGAATACAAAAAACCCACACAATTGAAGTACTTGCCAAACAAACCCAACCTAACAACTAACATTTATATACTATGATGTAAACAACTATCGGCACAAAACCCAAACGAACACTAAATCTAATCATCTCACCCAAATGGAAGAAAGGCTGTAAACATATATTGGATATGCCATGGACCTCTATATATTAAAAACTCAGCCATATGCTATCAAACATGGCTCTAAAAGAGAAATCCTACCAAACTTTGTACGACTGCTTACGACCCCCCAGCCTTCGTTACAAAATAAACCCTACCCTGCCAAATATTTGTTTTAGGGGTTGTGGTGAAACAGGCAGCAGATCAGTTACATTGCTGGTGAGCATGCCGAGGAGGAGGGTAGAGACAATTAGGATGACAGTGCTCGAAATCAAATAAAATATAATCTTATCCACTGAAAGTCACAATAACACATTTACGGCGTCTTCAATGTGTTATAAAAAGAGTAAAAGTTAAAGACATTTGTAAAGAAATGTGCAATAAGGAATAAGCAAAAGCAACAAAGATTGTTCACTATAAGGGCAGTAAGAATGGAATGCTCTGCCTGAATTCTGTAATGGAGTAATATCACATTACAGAGGCTTGGCTGTCTTCATGTAGAGATATATTAACCGTGTATATACAATTAGGTATGTACTTGTGCTGTGTGCAGTGGGGGCATTGTCTGTATGGTTAAAGGTGTCTGTTAAGAGGTTAAAGAGTTGCCTGCAAGGTCTGAAAACGGACTTTCCTTTTTTAACCAAAACTTGTGAATAGGCTGGCACTGTGAGACTAGTGAATAGGCTGGCACTGTGAGACTAGTGAATAGGCTGGCACTAGACTGGTGAATAGGCTGGAAATCTGTGAGACTGGTGAATAGGCTGGCAATCTGTGAGACTGGTGAATAGGCTGGCAATCTGTGAGACTGGGGAATATGCTGGAAATCTGTGAGACTGGTGAATAGGTTGGAAATCTGTGAGACAGGTGAATAGGTTGGAAATCTGTGAGACAGGTGAATAGGCTGCAAATCTGTGAGACTGGTGAATAGGCTTGCAATCTATCAGACTGGTGAATAGGCTGGAAATCTGTGAGACTGGTGAATAGGTTGGAAATCTGTGAGACTGGTGAATAGGCTGGAAATCTGTGAGACTGG
>CM033473.1:293980798-294075798 GCA_019447015.1 Hymenochirus boettgeri
TGATTAGAAGACAATGATCGATAGTTAGATAGATAGATAGATAGATAGATAGATAGATAGATAGATAGATACATGATAGATAGATAGATAGATAGATAGATAGATACATGATAGATAGATAGATAGATAGATAGATAGATAAATAGATAGATAGATACATGATAGATAGATAGATAGATAGATACATGATAGATAGATAGATAGATAATGGACCCATTAAGTCAATGGGAGTCAAAATGTTCGAAAAGTTCTAATGAAATTCAAATAAATATTAATGGTGACTTAATGTAAATGGCTGTGGGACCTGGAAATGGTCTGGGGAACATGTTCCAATATCCAGGACTTTCAAAAAATCTATTTTACTCTCACTGGCGCATTTTTCGAGCTCTCGCGTTCGAACATTCGATGTTCACGCCTAGGTATCATCTAATTTTACTCACAGATTCGATGCTCGCGTATAGGCTTTAATGGCACACTTCTACATCGTGTTGTATCTCGATTCGTCTCGGTATAGGCTTTATGGACACTTTACTCGCGGATCATGCATCGCGCTAGATACCATGTACATTTTACTCACGAATTCGATGCTCGCGTATAGGTTTTAACGGACATTTTACTCGCATATTCGATGCTTGCGTATAGGCTTTAATGGACATTTACTCGCGGATTGATGCTCGCGTATAATTTTTAATGGACATTTTACTACTGCTCGTCGATGATCGGATTCGCTCGCGTATAAGTTTTAATGGACATTTTACTCGCGGATCGATGCTCGCGTATAGGCTTTAATGGACACTTTACTGGCGGATTAGATGCTCGCATATAATTTTTAATGGACATTTTACTCGCGGATTCGATGCTCGCGTATAAGTTTTAATGGACATTTTACTCGCGGATTCGATGCTCGCGCCTAGATACCATGGACATTTACTTGGCGGATTCGATGCTCCGTATAGGTTTTAATGGACATTTTATCGCGGATTCGATGCTGCTCGCGTATAGGTTTTAATGGACATTTACTCGGCGAGTTGATGCTCGCATATAGGTTTTAATGGACACTTTACTCGCGATTCGATGCTCGCATTAGGTTTTAATGGACACTAACTCGCAGATTCGATGCTCGCATATGGTTTAATGGACATTTTACTCGCAGATTCGATGCTCGCTATAGGTTTTAATGGACATTTTACTGCGGATTCGATGCTCGCGCCTAGATACCATGGCATTTTACTTGCGATTCGATGCTCGCGTAATAGGTTTTTAAAATAATTAGGGTTTTAATGGACATTTTTGCTCGCGTATGCCTGCGGGGGGGGTTCGGTCCGTTTTCGAACTTTAGAACTATATGGAGAGTTCGAAAGTTCGAAAATGGACCCATTAAAGTCAATGGGAGTCAAAATGTTCGAAAAGTTCTAATGAAATTCAAATAAAATATTAATGGTGACTTAATGTAAATGGCTGTGGGACCTGGGAAATGGTCTGGGGAACATGTTCCAATATCCAGGACTTTCAAAAAATCTATTTTACTCTCACTGGCGCTATTTTCGAGCTCTCGCGTTCGAACATTCGATGTTCACGCCTAGGTATCATCTACATTTTACTCACAGATTCGATGCTCGCGTATAGGCTTTAATGGACACTTTCTCGTATTCGATGCTCGTGTATAGGCTTTTAATGGGACACTTTACTACTTCGCGGGGATTCGATGCAGCGCCTAGATAACCATGACATTTTACTCACGAATTCGATGCTCGCGTATAGTTTTAATGACATTTTCTCGCATATTCGATGCTTGCGTTAGGCTTAATGGACTTTTACTCGCGGATTTCGATCTCGCGTATAAGTTTTAATGGACATTTTACTCGCGGATTCGATGCTTTGCGTATAGGCTTAATGGACCTTTTACTGGCGGATTCGATGCCGCTATAGTTTTAATGACTTTTAACTCGCGGATCGATGCTTTATAGGCTTTAATGGACACTTTACCTGGCGGATTGATGCCGCTATAATTTTTAATGGACATTTTACTCGCGGATTCATCTCGCGATAAGTTTTATGACATTTTACTGCGGATTCGATGCTCGCGCCTAGATACCATGGACATTTCCTTGCGGATTCGATGCTCGCGTATAGGCTTTAATGGACATTTACTTCGCGGATTCGATTCGCTCGCGTATGGTTTTAATGGACATTTTACTCGGCGGTTCATGGCTCGCGTATAGGTTTTAATGGACATTTTACTCGCGGATTCGATGCTCGCATATAGGTTTTAATGGACACTTTACTCGCAGATTCGATGCTCGCATTTAGGTTTTAATGGACACTTTACTCGCAGATTCGATGCTCGCATATAGGTTTTAATGGACATTTTACTTGCGGATTCGATGCTCGCGCCTAGATGCCGTGGACATTTTACTCGCGTATTCGATTTCCTCGAACGGCCGAACATTTGATAATTATCGAAAGTCCAGAAAATATCGAAAATCCGGGTCCGGAATAGTTAGAAATGTCCGAATTCGTTTGAACTAGAATAGTTTGGCGAGTTCGAGTTCTAGTCCATCTCAACTTTGGAAAGTTGGGCCATCTCTAATGATAAGAAAGGTGCGTCCTAGAATGGTTTGAATTGTCTTTAAAACAGACTTTATAGTATAGTAGTCCAAGAAGAAAGTCAGCCAATGCAATGGAAATAAAAGCATCGAGAAGAAATAAGTCACTGGTTCGTTACTGTGTTCTTACCACTGGAATAGCTGAGCTGCAATTATGCAGCAGTTTATAGTTCAGCTGTCCAATCTGTCTGGAGGATATTTAAACAAAATCTGCCATGTGCCAGTAAAAAAGGAGTTTGCCAGTAATAGAAGAAAGTACTAGAGGGAATCTATAAAACATGAACACATCTAAATCAAAACAGGAGGATGACTGGGATCTATAGTGATTCTATTACTATCTATGCTGTGAAATGGAATAAAGGATTTTAGCTGCATTTGGGGAATTTTCAATGTTTCAATTTGATTAGACAATTTCTGATTAAGATGTTTTTGATAACAATGCAAATCATAACATTTGGATGTAATATACAATTTAAAAATTGCGTGGCAGTATTACTGTACCCACATTGATTCCCACCATGACACTGCTACAGAAACCCTTTTAAGAACATCTTGCTCATGTTCTACATGCATTTGACTAAGTCAACCAATTTTTCATTTGAATTCCCATACCTAATGGTAAATCGGACAAACTAAACTTAAAGGGCATGTCCACCCCCAAAACTATAATCCCCCCACTACTGGCCCCACCATGTAGTGTAGTTTAATCCTTACCTTACATCCCAGCTCCATCTGGTTCTCCTGTAATCCCCCCCAAGTCCAAAAAAACGCCCACCAGGAGTACTGCAGAGTCCATATAGGACTCTGCCTCCTGTCTCCCCTTCGGGAGAAGTTTGCCATGCGCACTGCAGCCCTTCTCCCCCTCCCTTCCCCTCCCTCCCAAATTAGATTCCCTCCCCCTAGCGTAAAAACCTTTATATATAATAGTCTTCCTGTTCCCCCATCCCCAACCGCTATAGTTTTAATATCAGAAAGTGCCCCAAACATTACTTACCTTCTCTCTTTCCTCCACCGCACTGAACTCCCGGCAGCTGCATCCGTGATTGGCTGCCGCTCAGCCAATCACAGACGCAACTGCCAGCCCCGCCCTTCTGCTTGCATTTTGGCGCAAGCAGAGGGCCTGGCAGTGCGGCGGAGGGAAGAGGTGCAAGGTAAATTTTCGGATTCGAATGTATTGCTCATTACTGTAAAACAATACCCTCAAAATTAACAAAGATTTTATTATTTTCAGAAAATACGAGAAAAACTAGTATTTTCGAAAATATGTATTTTCAAAAATAAGAGAAATCCTCGTAATTTCGAAAATTTTCGAATTTACATGTTTTCTCGTATTTTTGAAAATTTTCGAAAATACGTGAAAACTCGTAATTTCGCTAATTTTCGAAAATACGAAAAATCCGCGAATCGGAAGTTCGGAAGGCGGAAAATCCGGAAAAATACGCCGTTCGCGAATGGGATAAATCCGCGGCAGATCCGGGTTCGGATCCACGAACCGGCCATCCCTAATTAAGAGTAAAATGTGTATCATCATGATCTTTATACTGCCAGGGGACTATGGATGTGAAAGGGTTTGATTTAGCTATCAAAAGGGTTGCAGGATATCTAGAAATGTTGGAATCAGAGATATCAATTTGCATATTGCAAGTGAATAAATTGTTTTGAGTTAAATTCATCGACATATTGTTACGTTAAATGGCTACCAGGGAGTATTGTAGATTTAAACATCCTTTCCTCCGTGATGTAAACTACTATACTCTGGAACAATAAGATGTCTCATTAATAAGCCAATGTGGTATATTAATGTCATGACGTGAATTAGCAAAAATAATGCCAATAAACTGAGGGTTTATAGATGAATGTGAAAATACATTATTGGGTGTGATAATAAGAGTCTAAGATCTATACATGTAGTTTCATGCGATGTCAGTAACATTGGTTTATGTCATATTTTTAGGAGTAGAAGTAACATTAGAAGCATTAACAAAATAGTTTTAATTCATATTAAAAATGTTAAAATATAAAGCTTTAAGAGAATAGAAATCCAAGGGTTAGAAGAAAACATGTTAATTTAAAAAAATAAAATAAAATACAATAATATAGAGTTGTTGTTTGAAGAAAACAATAATAAATATATTTAAGCTGAGAATATAAAAAAAAGATATAATCATATCGGTCATGAAGAGTTGAATTAATGCTTTTTTTTAAGGACGTCAATCAAGTTACAAGGTACAAAATTCAGAAAGACAAAACAAATGTGAGAAAACTGCATAACATTAAGAACCTTTATAGAATTTCAATTGCATGGCATGTTTATGAACATTTAATTCATTAGCTTTTGGAATCAAATAAATTGATGGTCCGACTTTATCAATGATTAAAAATAGATCCTCCCATTGAAACCTTAATCAACGCAGCATTACCAGACCTCAAAATACTATTTCAAAAAAGAGGGTGTCTGAATAAATTTATGAATATTTGGAAAACATGGATAGACATTTATACCACCGCCTGAACTTATCTGGGCTTAGCGGTGATGCCCCATCCTTCTCCTTCCCCCTTTATCCCCTTCCTTTCTTCCCATGACATACTCTATAATGAAGAACTTATCAAATGGCATACTTCTTTGTATATACAGTAGTTGAACTATGTTAAATGTTCTATATAACCCCATGCAAAATATATGATATACACCCTATTACAAGCCACTTATGATGACCACCTGTAACCACTGATAACAAATCGCTGCTGTGAACTGTATATCATGCTCTATCGCTTAATAAAACCGAAGTTAAAAAAAAATAGATCCTCCCAACATTTTCGGGATATTTTCTAGGATGTATACAGTATGTCCCTGTTTTATCACCCACCTGGTATTCAGATTTCTTGTCACCTCTATACTTGTCTATATTCAGGAGATTCAGCTCCTGAATTTTTTTAGGCAGTTAGCAGTTTTAGTAATTGATTTATTAGGCAAAGAACTAAAAGCATCTTGCAACTGAAAATGATTATTCAGATGGAATAACTTGTTACAATAACAATGTAGGTAATGTTTGAGCAAACCCATCGATAATTGCCGAAGATGTTCCAAGCCCCTTTAGAAAAATCTGAATTAATTGAGAATCTTATGACTGAGCATGCTATAGTTTTGATGTAATACCTTTTCATATATCAATATCACTCTCATAACGGAAAAGCAAATCTTCTTTGTTTCAACTCAGCAGAAATTAAATCATATTGAAAACTTTTTCTAGCATTTCTTTCTTTAGAATTATCAGATTTCATTTTGTGTCATTCTATGTCCATGGTATATTCCGTTTCAATTTCAAGAATAAGAATAAGAATTCACTAACGGGAAAACAAACTCTAAATTCACAGTACAAAAAACAGAATTCTAGTGCAGAAACAATTCTAATTGCATATTGGCTCCCTCCATAAGGTTCTACTACAAACAGTCTGCTAAACTCTGGATAAATAAAAGCAATTAGTTCAATAAATTGGGCAAATTATTTTAAGCCCAGTCACCATGTCAAGGTTGCTTTATTTAACTGGGTCCTACCCTACTGGTACTGGTACTGGTATACATCCACACAGAGTGCAACTAGAAACCAAATCAATTTAATATATACAAACAATAGAATCCTAGTGCACATCCAAATAATTTGCTTATATTTAACGTTATCAGTGAATTGCGACTTAATTGCTTTAAATTCACTGGCAGGCTTTTTAAGTCGCAATTCACTGATAACATTAAATATAAGCAAATTAGTTGGATGTGCACTAGGATTCTATTGTTTGTATATATTAAATTGATTTGGTCTCTAGTTGCACTGTGTGTGGGTGTATACTATCCCATCTTTTATATATATTTTGCTTGTTGCATTGGAGGTTTGACCAAGCCTCTGGGAAATGTGTGCTCCACCCACAGTGGGTCATGTGTTCAAGTACTTAAAGCTGGAGAGTCAGTCCCAAGACAGTAAGTGAACGAGCGACAGGGATTTTCATCTCATTAAAGGCAGGTACTGCTACTAAGATAAAGTGTGAGAATTACGTCTCTTATGAAGGTAAAATTTACTAAGGTTAAAGGTTAGGACCCAGCAGAATAAAGCAAACCATGACGTGGTTGCTGGGCTTAAAATAATTTGGCCAAGTTATTGAACTAATTGCTTTAAATTCACTGGCAGGCTTTTTAAGTTGCAATTCACTGATAACGTTAAATGGAAGCAAATTAATTGGATGTGCACTAGGCTTCTATTGTTTGTATATATTAAAAGGAATGTCACCCATCTAAAAAGGCAGGAGGGCGGGTTAGATATGATTAACCCAGTTGTGCTTTTCGTAAACACATTTGTTAAGTGCAAATTTTCAAACCTCCTTGAAGAGACGCCTCCTTTTTGGGTAGAAATCTTTAAGAATTGAGTCACTGGATTTGGAAAACTATTTTTTTTTAATATTTAGGATCACATCAACGTGTTTCAGTCCGCTAGGGACCGTCGTCATTTCCTGGTAATTTTTAACCAGGTATGGTGATTAACATAACAATCAATTTACATAATTAACATAATAATAGACCCGCTTCCCCTAGATTCCTGTGCTAAGTTAAAATGTTTTGTGCTAAAACTGCTAGATACTTAAAAAACAATAAATATAGCTCACTAATACAGTAGCTAGAGAATAAAGTGCTTTTGTGATACATCTTATCCAAATGTTGCAAACTAACACACTTTATAACAATAAACAGGGCTATTCAATAAAAGTTCTTATCGTTCAAAATGGTGCTAAATTTGCCCCAACCAATCAGATGTTAGCTTTCAAATGTTAAATAAGATCTGATTGGTTGAGGCAAAATTAGCACCATTTTAAACGATAGGAACTTTTATTGACTCTCCCTGAAAGTTTCTAAAAGTTATAACAGTGCTCAAGTGTTAAATTTGGCAAAAAAAAACAGAAATACCATAAATAGATAACTTTTATAAAAACCATAAATACATACCTATTATAAATACCATAGATACCTATTATCCGATATAATAAAACCCTAAGTGTGCGTCCCTGTGTCCGTGTGTGTGTGTGTCACTGCAGTTCCTAAGGACTCACCACTAGAGGGAGAATCTCTGCAGTTCCTATTGACTCACCACTAGAGGGAGAGTCTCTGCAGTTCCTATTGACTCACCACTAGAGGGAGTCTCTGCATTTCCTATTGACTCACCACTAGAGGGAGAGTGTCTGCAGTTCCTATTGACTCACCACTAGAGGGAGAAACACAGGAAACACACGGAGGGAGAACAGCAATTAAACAGACTGCAGGTAAGGTTGCTTGGGACAGGGGCCCCTGGATTTGGGACAGAGGGGCCCCTGGATTTGGGACAGAGGGGGGCCCTTGGATTTTGGACAGAGGGGCCCCCCTGGATTTTGGACAGGGGGGCATCTGGATTTGGGACAGAGGGGGACTCTGGCCTTGGGACAGAGGGGGACTCTGGCCTTGGGACACTAAGAGGGCACTCTGTGCTTCTAGCGCCCGTTATTGTAGCGGGCTTAATGTCTAGTAAATACCATAAATAGATACCTATTATAAATACTATAAAGATACCTATTATAAATACCATAAATAGATACCTATTATAAATACCATAAATAGATCACTATTATAAATACCATAGAAAGTGAAATAAGGTAAACTAGAATCTCCTCATAAAAAGCCTAACAAGTCTTAATTAGTGCTATAGTTCCAGTAAAAGTGTCATATTGTAAAGTGACATACCGTATAATAAAGTGACATATAATTAAGTAACATATAATAAAAGGGAGGAGATATCCCTTAAGACTTGAAGAAAAAAGGTTTAGGCTTCAAGTTGGGAAAGGGTTTTTCCCTGTGAGAATGGTAAAGCTATGGAACTGTCTTCCAGTGGACGTTGTTATGGCAGGTTCATTGGTCAGTTTAATAAAAAGCTGGATGAGTTTCTACAAACAAGGAATGTTACAAGTTACTGGTATTGATACATAAAGTAGAGTTGATCCAGGGAAATTTCCCATTGCCACTTGGAGTCAGGAAGGAATTTTTCCCCCCTTCATAAATTTGGTGGGTTTTTTTTTGCCTTCCTCTGGATGAACAGTTAGTCAGGAAATGAGGATATTGCTAGATGGGTTGGACTGGATGGACGTATGTCTTTATTCAACCTCAAATACTATACTATTTTAAAAATATAAAGGAAAGGAAAACCTCTGGATATGACGCTTAGCACGTGCACCCAACTTCTTTGGTCATCTATGGTGAGGCCTGTCCTGAGTGGAACCTGTCCTCTTAAACCACTGTATGGTCTTGGCCACTGTACCACAGCTCAGTTTCAGGGTGTTGGCCATCTTCTTATACCCTAGGCCATCTTTATATAGAGCAACAATTCTTTATTTCAGATCCTCAGAGTTTTCTTTACCATGAGGTGCCATGTTCAACTTCCAGTCACCAGTATGAGAATGATAACACCAAATTTATCACACCTGCTCCCCATTCACACCTGAGAGCTTGTAACACTAATGGGACACATGACACTAGGGATGGAAAATGGCTAATTTTACAGTACTCACTTTTGTTTTCAGCGGTTTATACATTAATGGCTGTGTGTTGAGTTATTTTGAGGGGACAGTAAATTTACCATGTTATACTAGCTGTACACTGACTACATTGTATTAAAGTGTCATATCTTCAGTATCGCCCCATGGAAAGATATAATAAGATATTTACAATAATGTGAGGGGTGTAATCACTGCTGTGATCTTTGACTCCTCTCTTTCCTTCCATCATCACATTAACAATGTCCCTAGAACGTTTCATTTTCTCTTCGCAATATTGCAAATATCTGCCCTTTCCTCTCGTTCCACTACTAAAATGCTCATCCATGCCCTTATAATCTCCCATCTTGACTACTGTAACATTCTTCTACTTGGACTCCTGGCCTTTCATCTCTATCCTCTCCAGTCTATCTTAAACTCTGCTGCTCGGATCATCTCACTCTCCTCCAAAAGAGAACCCGCAACCCCCCGATACTGCATAGGGTGGCTTCCCATCAAACATGGAATCATATTCAATATCATTCTTTTAACCTTTAAATCCCTTCACTCTACTGCACCTCCCTCCATATCCTCTTGGTCTTGGTCGCTTATGTCCTGGACATGCCCTGCGCTCCTCGCAAGGCAATCTTCTCTACAAACACCCTACGAACACTGCTTCCTCCTGTCTTAAACCATTCTATTTGCTGCTTCCTGCTTCTTTGGGGCAGGGATCTCTTTCCTAATATGTCAAGGCACACCTCATCTATTTTATATATAAATATGTGTATTCTTAACCATTGAAACTTTATGTAAACTTAATTTATCTGTATAATGGCTTGCATTTATTCCTCTCTTTGTATACTCTGTATTTAAAATGCACAGTGCTACGTACCCAAGTGATGCTATATATAAAATTATACATACATACTGTATATTTATTCTCCTATGCGAATATTGTGCAGACCACATTTCTTTATTTAATAGTTTATAAAAGTTTCCCAATATAAAGCCGATACAGAAAATCACACACATACATATAATGATGTTGGTGTCCTCATCATTTCCTTGGTAATATGGGATTTGCCATCAGTTCTGAAATGTAGGAACAATGTGTGAAAGTATTTATTCGTTATAACGATCCTTTTGTAAGAGATATTACTGTGCTCCTATAGCCCATCTATTGTAAAAAGTAACTAATTGCTTTTATTTATCCAGGGGATATGGCAGGCTCTTTGAAGCAGCAGCCTTAAGGAGATATAGCCAATAGGAAAACATTTTAGCTTTCTACAGTTTTCAACTGATCCCTATTTAAAGGATAGAAATAGACCCTATAATAAGAATCTAGAATACATTAATTGATAGCTTTATGTCCAGTTTTAACAGTGGTTGGCAATATGGTGACCATCAAGTGTTACAAGTCATCAGTTCTTCTGTTGAGGCGCATAACAACGTAATTCATTTCATACCTCTACTCATCTCTCCAGTGTGTAAATTGTCATGTTCCTCTAACCATGTCCCTGTGTGATAGGTGGAGTTTCTCTCCAACTTTGTTTCTCTTAGTGTAATGTACAATGTATAATAAGTATCTCCCCCAAGTGTATCTATTAAGATTCTTTCATTATTGCTGGAGTCAGCTATTGCAATATATGTTATCCGATAGGGGTTATTAGAGATTTCTAAAAGGAAGAGCTTGCTCTCCCCTAAAAAGTGAGACCTACAGGTGTAGACTAGCACGCCTTGATGAAGCCCCGCCCATTAAGGGAGTAACGCGTGTAGGCTTGTGGTTCGTGTCCGGGACTGGTTTGCTGGTTGGCTGTTCAGTTGGCGATACCGGGGATTGGAAATTGGACTCCAGCTTCATAGTGGAGACCCCCATTCTGCAAAGTTGTGGTCCAGCACGAAGAATGTTACACATGACGGGTAGTTGGAATAGTGAGTATAATCTAGTGAGTATAATCTGGGGACACCCAGTACACGCTCGCACTGACTGTATTAACCTTTGCATATATACACCATTACCGAATTAAATATTTACTGGACATTTGCACCACGGACTCAGTATAAGCTATTACATCGGGGAGTCTGTTGGATACTGTCCAAACACCCGGAGAACTGTCTATATATCCAACAACCAGCCGGGCATTTTAATTTGCACACCTGTGGTGTCTACCAGGTTTTGTGTTATTGCACTTTATTTTTAGCTAAGGTAATACGGTCCATAAAACATATGATTATATTGGCTCGCAGTATATGTGATTAAAGTTTTAATATGGTTGCATTATTAATATTATATAGTGTGTTATTAAATTATTGGGGTTGCAATCAGAATAGGTTTCTTGACTATTACATATCTTGTGTTATGGCTGAAAGTGCTATTGGGGGCTTGCTTTTGAGTGTGGGGGACTTTATCCTCTACACTATCTTCTTTATTGTTTTAGTGCTTCTTCCCCCAGCACCATCCTATTTGAGATTGTCAGATGCTCATTGGATTAGATTTGCATTGTGCCCAGATTTAGTTACTGGATGTGCAAATACTTTGCAAAGCACATTTCCACCCAATACAAAAACCAAGCAGCTTGTACCTTGTACAGAAATATTCACTGTACCTGCCAGTAACTGGACAGCTGGGTCCTTCTTGGTCTCTAGTGAGGTATCTGCTGGGTTGTCCATTGGTCCCATCGTAAGTAGTGGGATTTGAACTGATAAAACGTGACGTCTTGTACCACTATTCTGTAGATGAGGTGGATATTATTAATGTGCAGCGGTGGATGAGGTGGATTGGGATCCTGGGCTGTGTACACTGAGATCTAGAAATATACATGTTCCATCATTTTCCAGTGCCTTGTAAAAAAAAATGTATTTGCATTGTCTGGTATTTACCTGGTAAGGGGAACCTGGGGTTTGTTTCTTGTTGAACATAACTCGGTAAATATAACAAATTGGTTTTGTCTATGTGAAGCTCACATCTTTAGACAACAAAAAATGGTGATTTTAGAAAAACTGTCTGGCAGATCAATATCAGGTCGTCTCCGTATTTACCTCCTTCACCTTTGTGAAGGCCATGTATTGCTTGTATGCATGCACTCGGGTGTCCAATCAGACATGTGTTCGAGACTCTAGGGCTGATATGATAAGAGCGTACAAAGGGTTTCCACATGTTATTAAATTGCTGCCAACCAAACAGAGCTTGTTTTTACACGGGTACTGGGAGTAAGGGACATATGATTAAAAAAAAAAAAAAAGCGACGAGCCTAACGAGGAAATGGAAACTTTTGTGGGAAGAGCATCATTTGTAGCATAACAGATACCTCTATCAGCTTTTTTTTTGGGGGGGGGGGGTTACGGGGGGTACCTGTATATAACTTTTAATTTGAGGCCTTTAAATCAGTGGGATAAATATTGGAAGACTTTCTAGGTAGCATCTCTGTATGTAATAGTAATATGCATTGACTCTTGCACGACAGTAGGATTTTTATATACATTTATAATGTGTACATTTAGATCTATGGCGGGCTGGGCTATGGGTATTGGAAGGGTCTTCAATTATTGGTCTATGGAAATTCAAACTTCTTCATTTGTGTAATTTGTTCTTGTAGAGAAATAGACTAAAACCTACCCACAGCCGGACCTCTAGTGAAGATCTCCAGGGTTTCCAGATATCACATCATCAAGGAAAGATGGATAATGAATTCATATTCCGGAGATTGATCCCAACTATTCTGTGTCTACTGGGAATGATAGTAAATGGATTTATTGTGGGTGACGTTTTATGGAATGAGGAAAACTAAACAAAGTCTTAAACCCACTGACATGGTCCTGATGGTCGGTGTAACAGAATATTATTTAATTTAGTTACTATTTTATCATTTATACCAGACTGGTCAACAATTGTTTATGGAATTTGGTTTTATTAAAACTGGATTGGTCTGGGTTGTGTCATGCTCAGTTGTCATCTACTGTGTGAAGATCAAAACTATAACAACTGTGTGTTCATCACATGAAGCTCAACATCTCCAAACTACTAAAGTGGCTGAGTTGTTGGAATGTGTTGGTCTCTCTGGTGTTCATTCTGCTGGTTGAAGTTTATAAGGGATGGTTTCCCCCCAATATTGGATCAATTCAACAGAAATCTCCTTGAAGAACAGCACAGAGACTGATATAAA
Organism: Hymenochirus boettgeri; assembly: GCA_019447015.1. Classification (NCBI taxonomy): domain Eukaryota; kingdom Metazoa; phylum Chordata; class Amphibia; order Anura; family Pipidae; genus Hymenochirus; species Hymenochirus boettgeri. Next base: position 293,994,111 of record CM033473.1, read on the forward strand.
TAATTATCAATTCATTACCTGTTTATATATTACTGGGGATCTTCCCTTCCATTCATAATGTTCTGTGTAGCAGCTCTACTGTGATTCGCTCTCTGCTCTGTCACACCCAGCAAATCAAAAAACAGGGAACTGGGCTAAAAACTCCCATTTAAAGCTCATATAAATGTTATAAGGAAACATGGTGTTTTTTGTTTGTACTGTACATGTGGTATTTGGTGAGTAATGCCTTCTTTTTAAACGATGAACCAGAAATAGTAAATGTACTCATTTTCTCTTTTATTGCGCCCCCTTTCTACACATTAATTCATTCGGGTTCCTGATCTATTCATATCAGGCTGAGAATCACTTCCTAGGCACGGAGAAGAAAGTATTAACTGTACAAACAATTAAAGCTGGAACACAAATCTACCTTTATCAACATGGCTACCGCAACGTTATTCTCCAAGTGTGTCATTGTGTGTTTATTTGATTGTTAAAATTTGTAGCATGTGGGGAAAAATGTATACATATTGATTGCAATTATTATTGGCCTAATAAATAGCTATATTGTTATGTCTGTTGTTGGAAGGTAGTGTATGGACCACCCTAGTACAGTCCATGGCCATTCCTATAGATGTTGGCACTTTATAGCCTGGTGTAAACAGCGCAAAATCATGTTAAATTCATTTATGTTCTTCTTTGGTCTTACACTCTTCCCTTATTTCTCTTTAACCTTCACCAGAGTTGTCATTCCATACTTTATTCTATAGATTGATTTCTAACTAGACCACCAGCCTATTGTATTAGTCCTATTTTATATGTATGCCAGCAATTGTATTATTTATTTATATATGTGACATCCAATTGTATTATATATGTATATATAGTGCCAGCCAATTGTATTAGTACTATATATGCAAATAGTAGTGACGTATTATAACTACAAGTGTATATCCTATTTAATATAGTGCCAGCCAATTGTAGTATTGCTATTTATTATAGGTGACGACCAATTGTTATATATTCCTATTTAATATTAGTGCAGCAATGTAAGTATTAATATTATATATAGTGCGCAGACACCCAAGTTGTCATTCTATCATTATATATGGTGCCATGTCTACCTACATTTCTCGTCTTAGCAGTGTCTTATCATTATATAATATCCATGCCCAATGTATTATACTATTATGATATGTGGCATACCAATTTTATTATCCTATTATACATATAGTGCCACAGCCAATTGTATTATTCTTAATTAGGAAGCAGTTGATTATATTAGTAGTGCAGCATGTTTAACTATATAGTCAGCCAATTGTATTATATATTATATATAGTGACAGCCCAATGATCTACTATTTCTATTAGTGCAAGCCATTGGTTATTACTCACTATTTATATATAGTGAGCCAGGACACTGTTTTATATAGTCACAATTTATAACTTATATAAGTGCCCCAGCCAATTTAGAGACCCCCATTCTGCAAAGTTGTGGTCCAGCACGAGATTGTTGCACATGACGGGTGTTGGAATAGTTGGTATAATCTAGTGAGTATAATCTGGGGACACCCGTACACGCTCGCACTGACTGTATTAACCTTTGCATATATACACCATTACCGAATTAAATATTACTGGACATTTGCACCACGGACTCAGTAAAGCTATACATCGGGGGGTCTGTTGGATACTGTCCAAACACCCGGAGAACTGTCTAATATCCAACAACCAGCCGGGCATTTTAATTTGCACACCTGGGGTCTACCGGGTTTTGTGTTGTTTTGCACTTTATTTTAGCTAAGGTAATACGGTCCATAAAACATATGATTATATTGGCTCGCAGTATATGTGATTAAAGTTTTAATATGGTTGCATTATATATAAGTTGTTATTAACTATATTATTGTGTGTTATTAAATATTGGGGTGGTTGCAATCAGAATAGGTTCTTGACTATACATATCTTGTGTTATGCTGAAAGTGATTATGGGGCTGCTTTTGAGTGTGGGGGACTTTATCCTCTTACACTATCTTCTTGATTGTTTTAGTGCTTCTTCCCCAGCACCATCCTATTTGAGATGTCAGATGCTCATTGGTAGATTTGCATTGTGCCCAGATTTAGTTACTGGATGTGCAAATACTTTGCAAAGCACATTTCCACCCAATACAAAAAACCAAGCAGCTTGTACCTTGTACAGAAATATTCACTGTACCTGCCAGTAACGGCGACAGCTGGGTCCTTCTTGGTCTCTGAGAGAGTATCGCTGGGTTGTCCATTGGTCCCATCTGTAAGTACGTTGGATTTGAACTTTATAAACGTGAAAGTTGTACCACTATTCTGTAGATGAGGTGGATATTATTTAATGTGCAGCGGTGGTGAATGAGGTGGATTGGATCCGGGCTTGTACACTGAGATCTAGAAACTATACATTTCCATCATTTTCCAGTCTTGTAAAAAGAAAAATGTATTTTGCATTGTCTGGTATTTACCTGGTAAGGAGGAACTCTGGGGTTTGTTTCTTTGTTGAACATAACCTGGTAAATATAACAAATTGGTTTCTGTCTATGTGAGACTCAACATCTTTAGACAACAAAAATGGCTGATTCGAAAACTGTCTGGCAGCTTAATATCAGGTCTGTCTCCGTATTTACCTTCCTTTACTTTTGTGATACAATCAGATTTTTTAAATCACTATCATCATTATCACTATCAAGAAGTCATTTGTCCATTGTAGAGTATTTATTTTAGCTGCAATGTGTATGGATGTTGTGTACAGTATGTGTAAGGGGTGAAGGGGTCACAGTTCTTATAAAGGATTTTGACTATTTTCTCTGTATAGCTGGTGCTGTTGGGATTTTCAGTGTTTTTTTTCACTCCCAAGCAATTATATAACTGGGTCATTTTGTGTTACATAAATATTACTCTATGTTATACACTAGATATGCTGAGAATGGTAACAATAATGACAAGACGAACATCCTATTATACTCATCCACATGACATCATCTAACTGCCGTCTGGGGGGATTGTGGGTGCGCGCGCACAGGGGGAATAGTGGATTGACGAAGGATGCCCGAGGAAACGCATACACATGTGTGATCATTGGCCAAAAAGGCCATTTATTGCTTGTATGCATGCACTCGGGTGTCCAATCAGGCATGTGTTCGAGACTCTAGGGCTGATATGATAAGAGGTACAAAGGGTTTCCACATGTTATTAAATTGCTGCAACCAAACAGATGCTTGTTTTTACACTGGGTTACTGGAGTAAGTGACATATGATTAAAAAAAAAAAAAAAAAAGCTAACGAGCCTAACGAGGAAATGGAAACTTTTGTGGGGAAGAGCATCATTTTGTAGCATAACAGATTACCTCTATCAGCTTTTTTGGTTTGGGGGGGGGGGTTACCTGTATATAACTTTTAATTTGAGGCCCTTTAAATCAGTGGGATAAATATTGGAAGACTTTCTAGGTAGCATCTCTCTGTATGTAATAGTAATATGCATTGACTCTTGCACTGACAGTAGGATTTTATATACATTTATAATGTGTCATTTAGATCTATGGCGGGCTATGGGATTGGAAGGTTCTTCAGATTATTGGTCTATGGAAATTCAACTTCTTTCATTTGTGTAATTTGTTTCTTGTAGAGAAATAGACTAAACCTACCCACAGCCGGACCTCTAGTGACAGATCTCCAGGGTTTTCCAGATATCACATCAATCAAGGAAAGATGGATAATGAATTCATATTCCGGAGATTGATCCCAACTATTCTGTGTCTACTGGGAATGATAGTAAATGGATTTATTGTGGTGACGTCTTTACTGGAATGGAAAACTAAACAAAGTCTTAAACCCACTGACATGGTCCTGATGTGTCTGGGTGTAACCAGAATATTATTTAATTTAGTTACTATTTTATCATTTATACCAGACTGGTCAACAATTGTTTATGGAATTTGGTTTTATTTAAACTGGATTGGTCTGCGGTTTGTGTCATTGCTCAGTGTCATCTACTGTGTGAAGATCACAAACTATAACAACTGTGTGTTCATCTACATGAAGCTCAACATCTCCAAACTACTAAAGTGGCTGATTCTGTGTAATGTGTTGGTCTCTCTGGTGTTCATTCTGCTGTTGAAGTTTATAAGGGATGTTTCCCCCCAATATTGGATCAATTCAACAGAAATCTCCTTGAAGAACAGCACAGAGACTGATATAAATAATTATCAATTCATTTACCTGTTTATATATTACTTGGGATCTTCCCTTCCATTCATAATGTTCTGTGTAGCAGCTCTACTTGTGATTCGCTCTCTGCTCTGTCACACCCAGCAAATCAAAAACAGTGGAACTGGGCTAGAAAACTCCCATTTAAAAGCTCATATAAATGTTATAAGGAACATGGTGTTTTTGTTTGTACTGTACATTGTGTATTTTGTGAGTAATGCCTTCTTTTTAAACGATGAACCAGAAATAGTAACTGTTACTATTTTCTCTTTTATTGCGCCCCCTTTCTACACATTAATTCATTCTGGGTTCCTGATCTATTCCAATATCAGGCTGAGAATCACTTTCCTAGGCACATGGAGAAAGGTATTAAACTGTACAAACAATTAAAGCTGGAACACAAATCTACCTTTATCAACATGGCTACCGCAACGTTATCTCCAAGTGTGTCATTGTGTGTTTATTTATATTGTAAATTTGTAGCATGTGGGAGAAAATGTATTACATATTGCAATTATTATTGGCCTAATAAATAGCTATATTGTTATGTCTGTTGTCTGGAAGTGCTAGTGTATGGACACCCTAGTACAGTCCATGGCCATTCCTATAGATGTTGGCACTTTATAGCCTGGTGTAAACAGCGCAAAATCATGTTAAATTCATTTATGTTTCTCTTTGGTCTTTACACTCTTCCCTTATTTCTCTTTAACCTTCACCCAGATTGTCATCCATACTTTATTCTATACTTGTATTTCTAACTAGACCACAGCCAATTGTATTATCCTATTTATATGTATTGCCAGCAAATTGTATTATTCTATTTATATATAGTGACATCCAATTGTATTATACTATTTATATATAGTGCCAGCCAATTGTATTATACTATTTATATATAGTGACATCCAATTGTATTATCCTATTTATATATAGTGCCAGCCAATTGTATTATACTATTTATATATGACATCCAATGTATTATCCTATTTATATATTGCCAGCCAATTGTATTACTATTTATATATAGTGACAGCCAATTGTATTATCCTATTTATATAATAGTGCCCACCATTGTATTTACATTTATATTAGTGCCACCCAAGTGTAATATCCTTTTATATATAGTGCCAGCCAATTGTATGATCCTATTAATATAGTGGCTAGCAATTTTTATTATCCTATTTAAACATATAGTGCCAGCCAATTGTATTATTCTATTTTATATATAGTGACAGCCAATTGTTTATACTATTTATATATAGTGCCAGCCATTGTATATACTATTTATATAGTGCAAAAGCCAAATCCAATTGTATTATTCTATTTATATATAGTGCCAGCCAATTGTATTATACTATTTATATATAGTGACAGACAATTGTATTATACTATTTATATATAGTGACAGCCAATTGTATTATTCTATTTATATATAGTGACAGCCAATTGTATTATTCTATTTATATATAGTGACAGCCAAGTGTATTATCCTATTTATATATAGTGCCAGCCAATTGTATTATACTATTTATATATAGTGCCAGCCATTGTATTTATACTATTTATATATAGTGAACAGCCAATTGTATTATACTATTTATATATAGTGACAGCCAATTGTATTTTCTATTTATATATAGTGACAGCCAAGTGTATTATCCTATTTATATATAGGCCAGCCAATTGTATATACTATTAATATATAGTGCCAGCCAATTGTATTATACTATTTATATATAGTGCCAGCCATTGTATATTCATTTATATATAGACAGCCAAGTGTATTATCCTATTTATAATAGTGCCAGTCCAATTGTATTATACTATTTATATATAGTGCCAGCCAATGTATTATACTATTATATATAGGGACATCCAATGTATTATCCTATGTATATATTGACAGCCATGTATTATCTATTATATATAGGGACAGCCAAGTGGTATTATCTATTTATATATATTGCAGCCGTTGTATTATTCTTTATAATATAGTGCCAGACAATTGTATTATACTATTTATATATAGTGACAGCCAATTGTATTCATCCTATTATATATAGAACAAATAGTGCAGACAATTGTATTATTCTATTTATATATAGTGACATAGCCAATTTATTATCTATGTATATATATGCCAGCCAATTGTATTATACTATTTATAATATAGTGCCAGCCAATTGTATATACTATTTATATATAGTGCCAGCCAATTGTATGTATATTCTATTTATATATAGTGCCAGAAAATTGTATTATACTATTTATATATAGTAACAGCCATTGTATTATCCTATTTAAATAGTGCCAGACAATTGTATTATTCTATTTATATAAGTGACAGCCAAGTGTATTTCGCTATTATATATAGTGCCAGCCAATTGTATTATCTATTTATATATAGTGCAGCAATTGTATTATCCTATTTATATAGAGTGACAGCAATTGTATTATACTAGTTATATATAGTGCCAGCCAATTGTATTATCTATTTATATTAGTGCCACAATTGTATTATACTATTTATATATAGTGACAGCCAATTGTATTATTCTATTTATATATAGTGCCAGCACTAATTGTACTTATACTATTATATATAGTCCGCTGCCATCCAATTGTATTATACTATTTATATATAGTGACGCCAATTGTATATTCTATTTATATTAGTCCAGCCAATTGTATTATCCTATTATATATATTGACAGACAATTGTATTATCCTATTTATATATAGTGACAGCCCAATTGTATTATTCTATTTATATATAGTGACAGAAAATTTGTATTTCCCTATTTATATATAGTGCCAGCCAATTGTATTATAACTATTTATATATGTGACAGCCAATTGTATTATTCGTATTTATATATAGTGCCAGCCAATTGTATATCCTATGTTTATATCTAGTGAACGACAATTGTATTATACTATTATATATAGTGACAGCCAATTGTATTAATTCATTTATATATAGGTGACAGGAATGTGTATTCTCTTTTAAATATCTTGGACGCAATTGTATTATACTATTTATATATAGTGACAGCCAATTGTAATTCTATTTATATATAGTGACACACCAATTGTATTATCCTATTTATATATAGTGACAGGACAATTGTATTTATCTATTATATAGTGCCAGCCATTGTATTATATCTATTTTATATATAGTGACAGCCAATTGTATTATTCTGATTTATATATAGGACAGACAATTGTATTATCCTATTTATATATAGTCGCCAGCCAATGTATTACTACTTTATATATAGTGACAGACAATTGTATTATCCTATTTATATATTGCCAGCAATGTGTATATACTATTTAATATAGTGACAGCCATTGTATTATACTATTTATATATAGTGACACATGTATTATTCTATTTATAATTAGTGCCAGACAATTGTTATATACTATTTATATATAGTGACGACAATTGTAATATACTATTTATATATAGTGACAGCCAATTGTATTATCCTATTTAATATTAGTGACAGCCAATTGTATATCCTATTATAATACAGTGACAATGCCATTGTATATACTATTTATATATAGTGACCGCCAATTGTATTATTCTAGTTTATATATATGCCGCATTGTATTTCCTATTATATATAGTGACAGACAATTGTATTATATCTATTATATATAGTGACAGCCAATTGTATTATTCTATTTATATATAGTACCGACAATGTATATCCTATTTATATATAGTGAAGACAATTGTATTATACTATTTATATTAGTGACAGCCAATTGTATTATTCTATTTATATATAGTGACAGCCAATTATTATCCTATTATATAAGTGACAGCCAATTGTATTATACTATTTATATATAGTGACCGCAGTGTATTTTCTCTTATATAAGTGACAGCATTGATTATCATATTTATATATAGTGCCAGCAATTGTATTACTATTTATATATATGCCAGCCATTGTATTATTCTATTATATATAGTGACAGCCAATGGTATTATCCTATTATATATAGTGACGCCAATTGTATTATACTATTAATATAGTGACAGCCAATTGTATTATCCTATTTATATGACAGTGACAGCCAATTGTATTATCCTATTTATATATAGTGACAGCCAATTGTATTATTCTATTTATATAGTGACAGCCAATTGTGATTATCCTATTATATATAGTGCCCCCAATTGTATTATACTATTTAATTCTAGTGCCAGACAATTGTATTATACTATTTATATATAGTGCCACCAATTGTATTATCCTATTTATATACAGTGCCGCCAATTGTATTATACTAGTTATATAAATTGACAGCCAATTGTATTATCCTATTTATATACAGTGCCAGCCAATTGGTATTATCCATTTTATATATAGTGACAGACAATTATATTATACTATTAATAATAGTGACAGCCAATTGTCTTATACTATTTATATATAGTGCCAGCCAATTGTTACCTATTTATATATGTGCCGCCATTGTATTATCTATTTATATACAGTGCCAGCCAATTGTTTATACTATTTATATATAGTGCCAGACAAGTTTATCATATCTATATACTATATATATAATATATTATACAAAAGTGAATGTTCAAGGTGCACTCCAAGTCTTGTGAAAACATCCTTTTATAGCACATATCACGGCCACGTTTCGGCCTTTGTCTTAGGCCTTTATCAAGCCAACATCTGAGTGCACAAGTCAGTGCAAACATTTATACAATAAGTCCCACCCCTAAAACTGTCAATGTTATTGCTTGAACCAATCTGGGAACCTCTCAAAAAAAGTCCTCTAGTTCTATAAATAAATTGTCAACATAAAATCTAGTTCCATTGCTATCAAGTGAATAAAACTTTCTTGTGTTAAAATTTGTTACATATAAACACATCAGGGCATCCTACCTGCCCACTATGACCAATGCAGTTGTGGCAACACCTTTGCGGTGGTGCTCCCAGTGTATAAATAATTTAAGTACACAAACAAATACAGAGGACCCAACAAATATGTATGGGCCCCCAAGTACAACTATATTTATATGGTGCCCCATATAGTTTACTTGGGGGGCCCATCTATTTGTTGGGTCCTCGTATTTTTTGTGTATAAATATTACCATAACATTTTAAAAAACCATATGTGTTAATCAAGTGAATTCATGATCAATATAAGATTAATATAAGTGAGTATGAAAATTTTGTGTTAAAAACTCCTATATCTAGGTTCATCTTGTGTGTTAAGGTATCAAGACCCCACTCAAGTGTTATAAAACATGAACGATCCATTATGCTGGGCCATGTTTGTACAATTCTAACTTGTTTAAACCTGGATGACAGAACCAACCTATGGGATACGCGGACCTATGGGCAGGAACCGACGAAGATGCCCATAGAGTGCTATGGCATAAAACCTATACTGACTTTACTGCTACTAAAAACACAAGGAGTCAGAGATGTAGATTGAAAAAAAGATTATGATCTGGACCTAACGGGTTAGTTCCTTTCTGATTTACTATAGGAACAACAAATTCCCCGCGGATTCCGGATCAATAACGTTCCCACTTAGGCGTAATAATATAGACTTCGCCGCAAAAACTGCTGGGTTATTGAATCGATGCTCCATGGAATTGATGATTCTGGTGGTAGAAGAGTGGCCAGGGAGTTGGAGGAGCAGAAAAGAAACTATCAACATTCGAAATAAAACATAAAGATTTACTCCCTATAGGACATCACAAGGATGCGTTAAATAAAATACAGAGGACAAGAGCGATCATATAAACTTGATTTAATTCGTTTCAAAAGGCAGAACATGTCCAGAGTACAAACGGACTCAAAGGATCCAGAGTGTATGGATGGCTCACGGGGCATTATGGGAGAGTACCCACTTGCCCCAGAAGCCAATCATGAGGAACAACAATCCCCGAAGAGTTAACTTCGACTCACAGCGTGAAAAACACGAAGTGAGATCCAATTGGTGGGACCGAATGACGCACCATGCACGCGAGCACGCGCGCGAGCGGCGGAGAGGGGAGCAGTACCACCTGACGATCGGAGGGATTTTTTAGGCCGCGACCTTCCAAGGGGCAAGAGCAGGAAACCATCCGTAGACGACGGAGATGACACCAATGCAGAGGGAGGCCACGTCGCGGAATAAGGCGGAACTAATCCCATCTTAGATCTCAATTTCTAATAGAACATCGGTCCCGCGGAACAAACGCTACTCCAAAAAGGTTTGTCCTGTGTTCCTACAGTTAAACCTGATTTATTTGAAACTAAGGTAGATATGTATAAATTTAGCAGGCAGATGGCATTGGAGGGATGCCGATTATGGACAATGTCAAAAGGTTACAGTTGAAAAGTTAATTTGAAACCAAAACGTAACAATGCGCAAACTAATGCTTTAACCAATTGGTGGCCGAATGAGAGATTACAAGAAGGGGAGGTCCCAGGACACACCATCTATCACATGAGGAACGGGTGGCATTACAAACATTAAGGGAGGATAATTCTATTGTAATCAGGCCAGCGGGATAAGGTGGAGGAGTGGTCATATTGGATTTTGCATATTACTGACAGGAGTTACTAACCCCATTGGGTGACAGGTGTGTATATGAGAAATTGGAGGGAGACCCCACGGTATTTACAAAAACAATTCAAGCCCGTATAAACTAAGGCAATACAAGCTCAAATTATTGACCAAGATTTGGGGAATATTTATATCAGAAACATCCCATATGTCATATACACATTACCTAAAAACATAAAAACGCCAAACAACCCCCGGGAAGCGCCATATTCAATGAGAGGTGGATTATAGAGCCATTAGGCAGGTTTGATGGACAGTAAACACACCATTGTCCAGAACCTCTCTACTAATTGAGGGACACTGGGCACCTGATTTCCATCCATTAAGGAGGGACCTTACCCGAGGGTCCAGACGTATGGCTGGTGACAATGGATGTCACCAGCCTATATACTAACAATCACTCATGAAATGGGACTCAAAGCTGTCAAAAGTATGCTAATTACAAACAAACTTTGGCACTTATCATTCCAAGACTTCCTCCTGGAGATGTTGGAAATAACGCTTAAAATACACTTTTTCCGATTTGAAAACACATATTTTCTACAGAGGGCGGAACTGCCATGGGGGAGCCATGGCTCCTGCATATGCAAATCTTGGTTATGTTTAAATATGAAATGGCTAACATTGTGTCTAAATTTGGAAAACTCGTGACTCTTTATTTTAGGTTTATCAACGACCTGTTTTTTTATATGGTATGGATCCCGGGAATCACTTGAGAACATGTATCAAGAACTTAACGAGTTTGATTTCCACTATTAGATTTACAATAACTGTAAGTACTGAATATTGAATTTCTGGAGCGTTTTATTTACAACAGGACACTAGATTGGCTTATCACTATTCCAAAAGGAAACGGGACGGAACACCTTGCTGCACTTTAACAGTGACCACCACGACAGATTAAAAAACTCTTACTCCTACCCATTACCCAGTTTCTAAGGGTAATTAGAAATAACTCTACACAGCCACACTGGAGCTGCAACTTAAAGACATGTGGCAAAAATTTAAAACCGTGGATACCCACAGGTATATTAGTAAAGCATTGTCCATAGCCAAGAACAAAGCTCTGCCAACCGGAGATTATTACTACTATACCCTACCCAGGGCCGCACAATTGGTAGCAAGCTTTAGACATTCCTCTATGGGACCTAATATCTCAAAACCAGTATATCTGATGTATTCAATTAGATCAACTGGACTGAACTGTAGTTCTTGAAGATTGCTAGTCCAGTTTTGCTCGATGGCTTTCTCAATTAGAATGACTTGTACAGAATCTGTGGCAATTATGTACCCTGGAAAAACCCCAATTAGCATATCACAGCCAGGTGTTAAGGGTGTGGATTAGATAGTGGCTAAGAGGTGTTAAGGAACGCGCCAAAGTAAGGTGTTAAAACAGCATTGTACTGGCAGACAGTTGGTTGTCGAACCCCCCCACCTCTATTTAGGCTTGGTTCTTTATTTCAATAAATGCCCTTAAACACCTCTCTTGAACCAGTCACTCCTTCGCCAGTATGTTAACCATTTACAATCTTCAAAGGTATGTCCTTTATCCTTAAGATGCAGATACAAGTCTGAGTCCCTGACCCGAGGAATTGCTCTTCTGTGCTGGGCCATACGTTGATGGCAGTTCTGTTGGTCCCCTCCCCCACATACAAATCAGTGCACTTCTTCACTGCACTGCACTGCATATATGATGTCGCTTTCTTGTGTTAGGTATTGGGTCTTTCGGATGTACCAGTTGCTGCCGTCAGTGTGTTGTTCGGTTTAAAAGCAACAGGGATACGATGTTTTTTGAAAATTCTTCTTAATTTCTCGGAGACCCATGCTACATATGGGACTGACCATGTTCTTCCTCCGTCTTGCTTTTTCCCTTCACGTTGGTATTCGTGTTTTCTTTTCTCTTCTACTTCTTTTGACAAAGGCCCAGTCTGGATATCCACAAGTTTTAAGGGCTCCTCTGAGATGTTTCATTTCTTTAGCCTTCGCCTCTGTGCTAGTGGGGATGTTCTCGGCTCTGTGTTTGCAGGGTTCTGATGACACCCAGCTTGGGATCTAATGGGTGGGGGGAGTCAAACATCAAATACTGATCTGTGTGTGTTGGTTTTCGGTAAACCTCTACTTCAGTTTACCATTTTCCTTAACTTTCTCCAAGCATCCAAGAAAGCCAGTTTTGGTTGTTTTGTACCTTTCCATGTGAATTTATGTTTTGGTCCACCGCATTAATGTGTTCTGTGAAAGCTGTACTTCCTCTGGTGGATTTTAACCCAGGTCGTCATCAACATATCTGAACCAGTTGCTGGGTGCTATGCCCTTAAAGGTATTAAGCGCCTGTGTTTCTACTTCCTCCATGTAAAGGTTGGCCACAATAGGTGAAACTGGAGATCCCATAGCACATCCATGTTTTTGCTTATGAACTTATCCCGTATTGAAATAGGTGGTATTCAGGCACAAGTTCCAACAAGGAACACACCTGTTCTGGGTTGAGATCAGTTCTGCGGTAAGAGTGCTGTCTTGGCCTAGCCGTTTTCTCACCATGTCAACAGCCTCCTGTGGGTATAACAAGTGAAGAGAGATGTCACATCATAGGACAATAGGACAATGCTGTTTTAAATAAACCTGTCTTATTTGGCGTTCCTATAACACCTCTTAGCCACTATCTAATCACACCCTTAACACCTGCTTGTGCTAATCTAGGGATTTTCCAGGGTAATAATTGCCACAGATTCTGTAACAAGTCATTCTGAATTGAGAAAGCCAGTCGGATGACTAGCGAAACGTCTTCACGAACTACATTTCAAGTCCAGTTGATCTAATTGAATAACATCAGATATACCATGACCTGGATGAATGAAGAACCTTCACAAGCATCAAACCAGTATTTAAAATATTGGAATATTTTGAAATCAGATTAAATTCTTAATAGGATCTTACCGTAATGGCCCATTAGGGGATATAGAGGGACAAAATCTAAAGGACCTTTTAATGAAAACTGACTTAAGGGAGTGACAAAGGACAAAAATTGGGTACCTACATTTAATTCCAAAACAAGGGTTTGTTTAAGTTATTCATGCAAACATATGATTCCTGGTAAATCATTTGTGCTCCCCACCTAATAGGTGATCCACATTAAACATAGAATACCTGCATACCACGCATGTAGTGTATTGTAATGTCCCCTGCAAATTAATCTATGTGGGCAAAAACGATTTGCCCTTAGGTTAAGAATAGATGGCCACCGCTCAGCCATACTACAGCATATAGAGATGGTTCATACCAAAAACCTGTGGCCAACATTTTTAGAACGGGGCCACAGCCTCAAGGAATTTACATTCATGGGAATAGATCATGTACCTATTTCCAGCAGTGGTGGCACCAGGTCACAACGACTATTACAATGTGAAGCACGTTGATTGTATTTAAATACGGTCCATCCTAAGGGATTAAATGTGAATTCATCTTTACGATTTTCTTAATGAAAGATAATTGAGATTTTCTTGAATGTTTAATGATTATCTGCCAGAGCTAAATTGTGTAGGGAAACAGGAGGCAGGAATAGAATATATAAAATAAGATAGGGGGGAAGTAGAAATTACCCAAACCATGGCCCCAGCAATATGGAATTCTGTTTCATGTTTTATAAACATTGATGGGGTCCTTTATACCTTTAAACACAAGAATGAACTAGAATGATAGGAAGATTTTGAACACAAAAATTTTTATATTAATCGTATTATGATCCATGAATTTCACTTGATTAACACAATATGTTGTTTATTAAATTGTATGGGGTAAATTATTTAATCAACACACACGCAAAGCTTATTATAATTCACTTGAATAGCACATGGCACTTATTTTTTATTTGTGACCAATGGTAATTTATGCAACTAAAGCAGAAAACTAAAGCCACTTTTTTTGAGAAGGTTTTTTTTCCCAGAATTGGTTTCAAGAGCCCCAATCAACCATGTGACAGGTTTTAGGGGTGGGAACTTTATTGGTAATAAATGTTTTGCCAAAACCGCTGTTTGTGTAACACTCAGATGTTGGCCCCTCTTTGATAAAGGCCTTAAAGACAAAAGGCCCAAGGCCCCCAAAACGGCCATGAAATATGTTGCTAATTAAAAATAGCTTTTTTATTTTCACAAGACCCCTTGAAGTGCCCAAACCCTTGAAACATTTCAACTTTTTTTGGCTTACAAATTTTATTAGCGGGGTGGCCCAAACCCCATGCAACAATATCCAGGCTTGGATGGGAGTTGCCTTTTTTTCTTTCCCACCATACATATATATATAATATAAAATAAGTAGTCCAAAGCCCAAACCTTACCGCGTTTCCAGCCCCGAATTAATTCAAAACTTTGCTTAAACCGCGTTAAGGTTTGGGCTTTTTGGCCCCCCCTACTTAAATTATTTTTAATTTAATAAAAATATTTGGGATTAGAACCCGTGGAATTTTCGTTTGCGCCCCTGCCAATACTTCAATTGTTTACGATTTTCTCCTCCAGCGCAGCAACCCGGGCATTTCTCCTCAGGTTACGGATGGCAATCGGATTCCCTACATTTTTCTATATATATTATATTAATATATATTATATATATATATAGTGCCACAGCCCCCAATTGTACATTACCAAAAACCAATTAATACCGTATTATGCTCGAGGTTAATAAAATCCAGCCCCCGAGTGAATAAACCGAGGTAAAACCCAATTTTACCTTAAGAAAAAAGTGTAAAAGTTGAATTGACCCTCGAGTTGTAAAAAGAAATGTCCCCTATATATAGTGCCAGCCAATTGTATTATACTATTTATATATAGTGACATCCAATTGTATTATCCTATTTATATATAGTGCCAGCCAATTGTATTATACTATTTATATATAGTGACAGCCAATTGTATTATCCTATTTATATATAGTGCCAGCCAATTGTATTATACTATTTATATATAGTGACAGACAATTGTATTATCCTATTTATATATAGTGCCAGCCAATTGTATTATCCTATTTATATATAGTGCTAGCCAATTTTATTATCCTATTTAACATATAGTGCCAGCCAATTGTATTATTCTATTTATATATAGTGACAGCCAATTGTATTATACTATTTATATATAGTGCCAGCCAATTGTATTATACTATTTATATATAGTGCCAGCCAATTGTATTATACTATTTATATATAGTGCCAGCCAATTGTATTATACTATTTATATATAGTGACAGCCAATTGTATTATACTATTTATATATAGTGCCAGCCAATTGTATTATACTATTTATATATAGTGCCAGCCAATTGTATTATACTATTTATATATAGTGACAGCCAATTGTATTATACTATTTATATATAGTGGTTAAAACAGCATTGTACATGGCAGACAGTTGGTGTCGAACCCCCCCCACCTCTATTTAGGCTTGGTTTCTTTATTTTCACATAAATGGCCTCCTTAACACCTCTCTTGAACCAGTCACGTTCCTTCGCCAGTATGTTAACATTACAATCTTCAAAGGTATGTCCTTTATCCTTAAGATGCAGGTACACGGCTGAGTCCTGACCCGAGGAATTGGCTCTTCTGTGCTGGGCCATACGTTGATGCAGTTGCTGTTTGGTCTCCCCCACATACAAATCAGAGCATTCTTCACTGCACTGCACTGCATATATGATGTCGCTTTTCTTGTGTTTAGGTATTGGGTCTTTCGGATGTACCAATTGCTGCCTCAGTGTGTTGTTCGGTTTAAAGCAGACAGGGATACGATGTTTTTTGAAAATTCTTCTTAATTTCTCGGAGACCCCTGCTACATATGGGATGACCATGTTCTTCCTCCTGTCTTGCTTTTTCCCCTTCACTGTTGGAATTCGTGTTCTTTCTTTCCTTATACTTCTTTTGACAAAGGCCCGTCTGGATATCCACAAGTTTTAAGGGCTCCTCTGAGATGTTTCATTTCTTAGCCTTCGCCTCTGTGCTAGTGGGGATGTTCTCGGCTCTGTGTGCAGGGTTCTGATGACACCCAGCTTGTGATCTAATGGGTGGTGGGAGTCAAACACAAATACTGATCTGTGTGTGTTGGTTTTCTGTAACCTCTACTTCCAGTTTACCATTTCCTTAACTTCTACCAACATTCCAAGAAAGCCAGTTTTGTTGTTTTGTACCTCTTCCCTTGTGAATTTATGTTTGTGGTCCACCGCATTAATGTGTTCTGTGAAAGCTGTGTACTTCCTTCTGGTGATTTTAACCCGGTGTCATCAACTATCTGAACCAGTGGCTGGGTGCTATGCCCTTAAAGGTATTAAGCGCCTGTGTTTCTACTTCCTCCATGTAAAGGTTGGCCACAATAGGTGAAACTGGAGATCCCATAGCACATCCATGTTTTTGCTATAGAACTTATCCCTGTATTTGAAATAGGTGGTATTCAGGCACAAGTCCAACAAGGACACACCTGTTCTGGTTGAGATCAGTTCTGCTGGTAAGAGTGCTGTCTTGGCCTAGCCGTTTTCTCACCATGTCAACAGCCTCCTTGGTGGGTACAAGTGAAGAGAGATGTCACATCATAGGACCAGAGGAAAATGCTGTTTTAACACCTTACTTTGGGCGTTCCTATAACACCTCTTAGCCACTATCTAATCACACCCTTAACACCTGGCTGTGATATGCTAATTGGGATTTTCCAGGGTACATAATTGCCACAGATTCTTGTACAAGTCATTCTGAATTGAGAAAGCCAGTCGGATGACTAGCGAAACGTCTTCAAGAACTACATTTCAAGTCCAGTTGATCTAATTGAATACATCAGATATACCATGACCTGGATGAATGAGAACCTTCACAAGCATCAAAACCAGTATTTACAAATATTGGAATATTTTGAAATCAGATTAAATTCTTAATAGGATCTTACCGGAATGGCCCATTATGGGCTATAGGAGAGGACAAAATCTAAAGGACCTTTTAATGAAAACTGACTTTAAGGGAGTGACAAAGGACAAAAATTGGGTACCTACATTTAATTCAAACAAGGGTTGTTTTAAGTTATTCATGCAAACATATGATTCCTGGTAAATCATTTGTGCATCCCCACACTAATAAGGTGATCCACATTAAACATAGAATTACCTGCACTACCACGCATGTAGTGTATATTGTAATGTGCCCCTGCAAATTAATCTATGTGGGCAAAACTGATTTGGCCCTTAGGTTAAGAATAGATGGCCACCGCTCAGCCATAACTACAGCATATAGAGATGGTCATACCATAAAACCTGTGGCCAAACATTTTTTAGAACAGGGCCACAGCCTCAAGGAATTTACATTCATGGGAATAGATCATGTACCTATTTCCAGCAGTGGTGGCAACAGGTCACAACGACTATTACAATGTGAAGCACGTTGGATTTGGTATTTAAATACGGTCCATCCTAAGGGATTAAATGTGAATCTATCTTTACGATGTTTCTTAAATGAAAGATAATTGAGATGTTTCTTGAATGTGTAATGATTATCTGCCAGAGCTAAATTTGTAGGGGAACAGGAGGCAGGAGATATATATAAAATAAGATAGGGGAAGTAGAATTACCCAAACATGGCCCAGCATAATGGATTGTTCATGTTTTATAACATTTGAGTGGGGTCTTGATACCTTAACACACAAGATGAACCTAGATATAGGAGATTTTTAACACAAAATTTTATATTAATCGTATATTGATCATGAATTCACTTGATTAACACAATATGGTTTTTTAAAATTTTATGGGTAAAATATTTATAACACAAGAAAGTTTTATTCACTTGATAGCAATGGAACTATATTTTATTGTTGACAATGTATTTATAGAACTAAAGCACTTTTTTTGAGAGGTTCCCAGATTGGTTCAAGCAATCACATGTGACATGTTTTAGGGGTGGGACTTATTGTATAAATGTTGCACTGATTTGTACACTCAGATGTTGGCTTGATAAAGGCCTAAGACAAAAGGCCAAAACGTTGCCATGATATGTGCTAATAAATAGATGTTTTCACAAGACCTTGGAGTGGCTAACTCAGAGTCAATCACTTTTACTACTTTTTAAGGTAAAATTGGGTACCTCGGTTATACTCGGGCTGATTTATACTCGAGTATATACGGTAATACAATTGGCTGGCACTATATATATATATATATAATATATATATATATATAGAAATGTAGGGATCCGATGCACTCCGTACCTGAGTAGAATGCCCGGGTGCTGCCTGGATGAAAATCTAACAATGAAGTATGGCAGGCGCACTCCACGGTCTAATCAAATATTTATTAATAAAAATAAGTAGGCCAAAGAACCTACGCGTTCAGCCCATTGATATCGGGCTGAAACGCGTAGGTTGCTTTGCCTACTTATTTTATATATATATATATAGTAGGTGAAAACAGGCACTCACTCCAAGCTGGATATTTGCCTGGGTGCCACCCGCTAATAAAATTTGTAGCAAAAGTGAATGTTCAAGGTGCACTCCAAGGTCTTGTGAAAACATCTATTTATTAGCACATATCATGGCAACGTTTTGGCCTTTTGTCTTAGGCCTTTATCAAGCAACATCTGAGTGTACAAATCAGTGCAACATTATACAATAAGTCCCACCCCTAAAACATGTCACATGTGATTGTTGAACCAATCTGGGAACCTCTCAAAAAAAGTGCTTTAGTTTATAAATACATTGTCAACAATAAAATATAGTTCCATTGCTATCAGTGATAAAAAATTTCTTGTGTTATAAATATTTTACCATAAAATTTTAAAAAACCATATTGTGGTAATCAAGTGAATTCATGATCAATATACGATTAATATAAAATTGTGTTAAAAATCTCCTATATCTAGGTTCATCTTGTGTGTGTTAAGGTATCAAGACCCCACTCAAATGTATAAAACATGAACAATCCATTATGCTGGGCCATGTTTGGGTAATTCTACTTCCCCTATTATTTTTATATATCTCCTGCCTCCTGTTCCCCTACAAAATAGCTCTGGCAGATAATCATTACAATTCAAGAAACATCTCAATATCTTTCATTTAAGAAACATCGTAAAGATAGATTCACATTTAATCTTAGGATGGACCGTATTTAAATACCAAATCCAACGTGCTTCACATTGTATAGTCGTTGTGACCTGTTGCACCACTGCTGGAAATAGGTACATGATCTATTCCATGAATGTAAATTCCTGAGGCTGTGGCCTGTTCTAAAAAATGTTTGGCCACAGGTTTTATGGTATGACCATCTCTATATGCTGTAGTTATGGCTGAGCGGTGGCATCTATTCTAACCTAAGGCCAAATCAGTTTTTGCCCACAAGATTAATTTGCAGGGGCACATTACAATTACACTACATGCGTGGTAGTGCAGGTAATTCTATGTTTAATGTGGATCACCTTATTAGTGTGGGGATGCACAAATGATTTACCAGGAATATATGTTTGCATGAATAACTTAAAACAAACCCTGTTTGAATTAAAGTAGGTACCCAATTTTTGTCCTTGTCACTCCCTTAAAGTCAGTTTTCATTAAAAGGTCCTTTAGATTTTGTCCTCTCCTATAGCCCATAATGGGCCATTCGGTAAGATCCTATTAAGAATTAATTGATTTCAAAATATTCCAATATTTGTAAATACTGGTTTTGATGCTTGTGAAGGTTCTCATTCATCCAGGTCATGGTATATCTGATGTATCAATTAGATCAACTGGACTTGAAATGTAGTTCTTGAAGAGCGTTCGCTAGTCATCCGACTGGCTTTCTCAATTCAGAAGACTTGTACAAGAATCTGGCAATTATGTACCCTGGAAAATCCCAATTAGCAATCACAGCCAGGTGTAGTAAGGTGTGATTAGATAGTTGTCAAGAGGTGTTATAGGAACGCCCAAAGTAAGGTGTTAAAACAGCATTTCCTTTGTCCTATGATGTGACATCTCTCTTCACTTGTACCCACCAAGGAGGCTGTTGACATGGTGAGAAAACGGCTAGGCCAAGACAGCACTCTTACCAGCAGAACTGATCTCAAACAGAACAGGTGTGTCCTTGTTGGACTTGTGCCTGAATACCACCTATTTCAAATACAGGATAAGTTCTATAAGCAAAAACATGGATGTGCTATGGGTCTCCATTCACCTATTGTGGCCAACCTTTACATGGAGGAAGTAGAAACACAGGCGCTTAATACCTTTAAGGGCATAGCACCCAGCCACTGGTTCAGATAGTTGATGACACCGGGTTAAAATCACCAGAAGGAAGTACACAGCTTTCACAGAACAACATTAATGCGGTGGACCACAAACATAAATTCACAAGGGAAGAGGTACAAAACAACAAAACTGGCTTTCTTGGAATGTTGGTAGAAGTTAAGGAAATGGTAAACTGGAAGTAGAGGTTACAGAAAACCAACACACACAGATCAGTATTTGTGTTTGACTCCCACCACCCATTAGATCACAAGCTGGGTGTCATCAGAACCCTGCAACACAGAGCCGAGAACATCCCCACTAGCACAGAGCGAAGGCTAAGAAATGAAACATCTCAGAGGAGCCCTTAAAACTTGTGGATATCCAGACTGGGCCTTTGTCAAAAGAAGTAATAAGGAAAGAAAGAACACGAATACCAACAGTGAAGGGAAAAAGCAAGACAGGAGGAAGAACATGGTCATCCCATATGTAGCAGGGGTCTCCGAGAAATTAAGAAGAATTTTCAAAAAACATCGTATCCCTGTCTGCTTTAAACCGAACAACACCATGAGGCAGCAATTGGTACATCCGAAAGACCCAATACCTAAAACACAGAAAAGCGACATCATATATGCAGTGCAGTGCAGTGAAGAATGCACTGATTTGTATGTGGGGGAGACCAAAAGCAACTGCATCAACGTATGGCCCAGCACAGAAGAGCCATTCCTCGGGTCAGGACTCAGCCGTGTATCGCATCTTAAGGATAAAGGACATACCTTTGAAGATGTAATGTTAACATACTGGCGAAGGAACTGACTGGTTCAAGAGAGGTGTTAAGGAGGCCATTTATGTGAAAATAAAGAAACCCAGCCTAAATAGAGGTGGGGGGTTCGACACCAACTGTCTGCCATGTACAATGCTGTTTTACACCTTACTTTGGGCGTTCCTATAACACCTCTTAGCCACTATCTAATCACACCCTTAACACCTGGCTGTGATATGCTAATTGGGATTTTCCAGGGTACATAATTGCCACAGATTCTTGTACAAGTCATTCTAAATTGAGAAAGCCAGTCGGATGACTAGCGAAGTCTTCAAGAACTACATTTCAAGTCCAGTTGATCTAATTGAATACATCAGATATACTGGTTTTGATATTAGGGTCCCATAGAGGAATGTCTAAAGCTTGCTACCATGGTGCGGCCTGTGTAGAGGTAGTAGTAATAATCTCCTGGTTGGGCAGAGCTTGTTCTTGGCTATGGACAATGCTTTACTTAATATACCATGTGGGTACCACGGTTTTCAATTTTTGCCACATGTCTTTAAGTTGCAGCTCCAGTGTGGCTGGTGTAGGTTATTTCTAATTACCCTTAGAAACTGGGTAATGGGTAGAGAGTTTTTAATCGTCGTGGGTGGTCACTGTTAAAGTGCAGCAAGGTGTTCCGGTCCGTTTCTTTTGGAATAGTGAATAAGCAATCTAGTGTCCTGTTTGTAAATAAACAAGTCCAGAGAATTCATATATTCATTACTTACAGTTATTGTAAATCTAATAGTGGAATCAAACTCGTTAAGTTCTTGATACATGTTCTCAAGTGATTCCCGGATCCATACCATATAAAAACAGGTCGTTGATAAACCTAAAATAAAGCAGCAGATGTTTTCCAAATTTAGACACAATGTTAGCCATTTCATATTTATACATAACCAGATTTGCATATGCAGGAGCCATGGCGCCCCATGGCAGTCCTGCCCTCTGTAGAAAATATGTGTTTTCAAATCTGAAAAATTGTATTTAAGCGTTATTTCCAACTCTCCAGGAGGAAGTCTTGGAATGCAAAGTGCCACAGTTTTGTGTAATTAGCATACTTTTGACAGCTTTGAGTCCCATTCATGAGTGATGTTAGTATATAGGCTGGTGAATCCATGTTCACCAGCCATACGTCTGGACCCTCGGGTAAGTCACCTCCTTAATGATGGAAATCAGGTGCCCAGTGTCCCTCAAGGTAGGTAGAGAGGTTCTGGACAAGGGTTGTAGTTTACTGTCACAAACCTGCCTAATGGCTCTAATAATCCACCTCTCATTGAAATAATGGGCCGTCCCGGGGTTGTTTGGCTTTTTTATGTATTTAGGTAATGTGTATATGACATATGGGATGTTTCTGATATAAATATTCCCAAATCTGGTCAATAATTTGAGCTTGTATTGCCTTAGTTATACGGGCTTGAATTTGTTTTTGGTAATAGACCGTGGGTCTCCCTCCAATTTCTCATATAAACACCTGTACCCAATTGGGTTAGTAACTCCTGTCAGTAATATGCAAAATCCAATATGACACTCCTCCACCTTTATCCGCTGGCTGATTACAATAGAATTATCCTCCCTTAATGTTTGTAATGCCACCCGTTCCTCATGTGATAGATGGTGTCTAGTCCTGGGACCTCCCCTTCTTGTAATATCTCATTCGCCACCAATTGGTAAAGCATTTAAGTTGCGCATTGTTACTTTTTGGTTCAAATTAACTTTTCAACTGTAACCCTTTTACATTGTCCATAATCGGCATTCCTCAATGCCATCTGCCTGCTAAATTTATACATATCTACCTAGTTTCAAATAAATCAGGTGTAACTGAGGAACAAAGGACAACCTTTTGGAGTAGCGTTTGTTCCGCGGGACCGAGTGTTCTATTAGAAAGATTGAAGATCGGGATTAGTTCGCCTTATTCCGCGGACGCTGGCCTCCCCTTGCATTGGTGTCATCTCCGTCGTCTACGGATGGTTTCCTGCTCTTGCCCCTGGAGGTCGCGGCCTAAAAAATCCCTCCGATCGTCAGGGGATCCGTCCCCTCTCCGCCGCTCGCGCGCGTGCTCGCGTGCATGGTGCGTCATTCGGCTCCCACCAATTGGATCTCACTTCCGTGTTTTCCCGCTGTGTATCGAAGTTAACTTTCGGGATTGTTGTCCTCATGATGGCTTCTGGGGCAAGTGGGTACTCTCCCATAATGCCCCGTGAGCCATCCATACACTCTGGATCCTTGTAGTCCGTTTGTACTCTGGACATGTTCTGCCTTTTGAAACGAATTAAATCAAGTTTATATGATTCGCTCTGTCCTCTGTATTTATTTAACGCATCCTTGTGATTGTCTAATGTGAGTAAATCTTTATGTTTTATTTCGAATGTTGATAGTTTCTTTTCTGCCTCCTCCAACTCCCTGGCCACTTCTTCTACCACCAGAATCATCAATTCCATGGAGCATCGATTCAATACCCCAGTCCATTTGCGGCAGAAGTCTATATTATTACGGCCTATAGTGGGAACGTTATTGATGCGGAATCCGCGGGGAATTTGTTTGTTCCTATAGTAATCAGAAAGGAATAACCCGTGTAGGTCCAGATCAATAATCTTTTTATTCAATCTTAACATCTCTGACATCCTTGATGTTCGTAGTAGCAGTAAAGTCAGTATTAGTTTTATGCCATAGCACTCTCTGGGCATCTTCGTCGGTTACCTGCCATAGGTCCGCGTATCCCATAGGTTGGTTCTGTTCATCATGTAAACAAGTTAGAAGTTGTACAAACATGGCCCAGCATAATGGATCGTTCATGTTTTATAACACTTGAGTGGGGTCTTGATACCTTAACACACAAGATGAACCTAGATATAGGAGATTTTTAACACAAAAATTTTCATACTCACTTATATTAATCTTATATTGATCATGAATTCACTTGATTAACACAATATGGTTTTTTAAAATGTTATGGGTAAAATATTTATACACAAACAAATACAGAGGACCCAACAAATATGTATGGGCCCCCCAAGTAAACTATATGGGGCACCATATAATATAGTGTACTTGGGGGGCCCATACATATTGTTGGGTCCTCTGTATTTGTTTGTGTACTTAAATATTTATACACTGGGAGCACCACCGCAAGGTGTTGCACAACTGCATTGGTCAGTAGTGGTGCAGGTAGGATGCCTGATGTGTTATATATTGTAAAATTATAACACAAGAAAGTTTTATTCATTGATAGCAATGGAACTATATTTTATTGTTGACAATTTATTTATAGAACTAGGCACTTTTTTTGAGAGGTTCCCAGATTGGTTCAAGCAATCACATGTGACATGTTTTAGGGGTGGGACTTATTGTATAAATGTTGCACTGATTTGTGCACTCAGATGTTGGCTTGATAAAGGCCTAAGCAAAGGCCGAAACGTTGCCGTGATATGTGCTAATAAAAGGATGTTTTCACAAGACCTTGGAGTGCACCTTGAACATTCACTTTTGTCTATATATATATATATATATATTAGATATGATACACTTGTCTGGCACTATATATAAATAGTATAATACAATTGGCTGGCACTGATATAAATAGGATAAGACACTGGCCCCCCCCCCCCTGCCCTCCCCAGTGCCGCACATATTCCTGCACATCCAGTATAATCAATTGGCTGGCACTATATATAAATAGGATAATACAATTGGTTGTCACTAGATATAAATAGTATAATACAATGGCTGTCGGCACTATATAAAATAGTATAATACAATTGGCTGTATATAGATAAATAGGATAATTACAATTGGACTGGACTGTATAGTGCCAGCCAATTGTATATACATTTAGTATAATAGGCCAGCCAATGTATATATCTTGATATATAGTTACAGCCAATTGATTATTCTATTTATATTATAGTGCCAGCCAATGGTAGTATCCTATTTATATATAGTGACAGGACCCAATTGTATTATACTATTTATATATAGTGCAGCCAAATTGTATATTATATTTATATATAGCTGACAGAAATTGTTATTATCCTATTTATATATAGTGACAGCCAATTGTATTATTACTATTTAGATATAGTGACGCAATGTATTTTATATTTATTATGGCCAGCCAATTGTATTATCTTTCCTTATTTATATATAGTGACAGGACAATTGTATTATACTATTTATATCTAGTGGAGCCAATGGATTTTTATTTATAATAGTTGACAGACAATTGTATTGTCCTGATTTATAATATTAGTGACAGCCAATGTATTTACTATTTAATATAGTGGACAGCCCAATTGATTCTCTATTTCATATAAGTGCCAGGCCAATTGTATTATCCTATTTATATATAGTTGACAGACAATTGTATATCCTAATTTATATATAGTGACAGCCATGATTATACTATTTATATTAGTGACAGCCACGTGTATTATTCTATTTTATATAGTGACCAGACAATTGTTATCTATTTATATAATAGTTGCCAGCCAATGTATTATATATTTATATATAGTGACAGGACAATTTATTTATCTATTTCTATACGTGCAGCAATTGTATTATGCTATTGATATAATGTGACCAGCAATGTATTATACCTATTTAATCTATAGTGACAGACAATTGTATTCTTATATTATATATTAGTGCAACAATTGTATATACTATTTATATAATAGGAAGGACAATGGTAATAGACTATTTATATATTAGTGGACAGCACTTGTCGTATATACCCCTCTTTATATATCGTGGACAGCCCAATTGTATTCTTATTTATATACAGTGAAGGCCATTGATATATACTATTAGTTATATATTATCGTGAAAAAGCCAATTGTATTATTTTATTTATATACGTGCCAGCAATTTATTCTCTTTAATACCTATAGATGACAGCCCACTCCCCGCGTATCATCATACCTACACCTCCTATATAGAGTGCCAAGCCCTTCTAGCTCACTACTATTCCCGTGATACCATATAGGACCAGACAACTGTGACTTATCTATTAATCATAACCCATATGACAGGCACAAGACTGTCTCCCATACTTATTCGCACTACCTCACTGTGGACAGACCAAATGGCTCTTATTCCACTCTTTATATCATAGTGACAGCAACTTGTTTCCATCCTCTATCTATTAGACTGACAGCCACTTGTATTATTACATTTTATACCCCACCGTGCACAGCCAAATTGTATGATTCTATGCTATCTTATAGTGCCCACTGCCAATTGTAGTATCTATTACCCTATATAGGCCAGGCACCTTGTATTTATCACCGATTTATATATCAGTGCCACACCAGCCAATTGACCTATTCTATTTATATCATAGGGACAGCCCAATGGTATTCATCCTTATTTATATCTAGTGACAGGCCAATTGGATATACCATCATTTTATATATAGTGACAGCCACATTGTTATCCGATTTATATACAGTGACAGACAATTGTACTTATCACCACACTATTTTAATATGTGCCCCACAGCCAATTGTATTATTCTATTTATGTATCGTGACAGCCCAATTGTATTATCCTATTATATGATAGTGCCAGCCAATTGTATTATACATTTATATATAGTGCCAGGACAATTGTATTAACTATTTATATAGTAGTGCACAGCAAATTGTATTAGCCTTATTCGATCCCAGACAGTGCCAGCAAATTGTATTTAATAGTTTATATAAGTGACAGCCCAATTGTATTATCCTATTCTATATACAGTGCCAGCCAATTGTTTATCCTATTTATATATAGTGACAGCCAATTATTATTAACAATGATATATAGTGAACAGCCAATTGTATTTTACTATTTATTATAGTGCCAGCCAATTGTATTATTCCTTATTTATATACCAGTTGCCAGCCAATGGTATTATACTATTTATATATAGTGCCAGACAAGTGTTGTATCATATCTATATATATAATAGATATATATATAGCAAAAAGTGAATGTTCAAGGTGCACTCAAAGGTCTTGTGAAACATCATCTTTATTAGCACATATCCACCGGCAACGTTTCGGCCTTTGTGTCTGAGGCCGTTATCAAGCCAATCGCAACAACATCTGAGTGCACAAAATCAGTGCAACATTATACAATAAGTCCCACCCCTAAAACAGTCACATTGATTGACTTGAACCCCATCTGGGAAACCTCTCAAAAAAAGTGCTCTAGTTCTATAAATAATTGGTCAAATAAAATAAGTCCATTGCTATCAAGTGAATTAACACTTTCTTGGGTTATAAATATTTTGCAATATAACACATCAGGGCAACTCCGACTGCCACCACTACTGACCAATGCAGTTGTGCAAACTAACCTTTGCGGTGTGCTCCAGTGTATAAATAATTTAAGTACACAAACAAATACAGAGGACCCAACAAATTGTATGGCCCCAAAGTACACGATATTATATGGTGCCCAATAAGTTTTACTTGGGGGCCCATACCTATTTGTGGGGGGTTCATCTGTATTTGTTTGTGTATAAATATTTACCCATAACATTTTAAAAAACCATATTGTGTTAATCAAGGAATTCATGATCAATATAAAGATAATATAAGTGGAGTATGAAAATTTTTGTTGTAAAAATCTCCTATATCTAGGGTCATCTTGTGTGTTAGGGATCAAGAACCCCACTCATGTTATAAAAAACATGAACGATCCATTAATGCTGGGCCATGTTTGTAACAACGTCTAACTTTTAACATGGATGCAAACAGAACCCACCTATGGGATACGCTGGACCTATGGCAAGTAACCGACGAATGCTCCAGAGAGTGCTATGGCATAAAACTACATTACGACTTTAACTGCTACTACGAACAATCAGGATGTCAGAGATGTTAAATTGAATTAAAAGATTATTGATCTGACTACAGGGTTATTCTTTTCTGATTACTATAGGAACAACACAATCCCCGCGGATACGATCAATAACGTTTCTTCCCACTATAAGGCCCGTAATAATATAGACTTCTGCCGCAATGAATGGGACTGGGGGTAATTGAAATCGATGCTCATGGAATTGATAATTGGTGGTAAAGAAGTGGCAGTGGATTGGAGGATGGAAAAGAAAACTACAACATTCGAAATAAATCAGAAGATTTCGCACTTAGACAATCACAAGGGATTCGTTAATAAATACAGAGGACAGAGCGAATCATAAAACTTGATTTAATTCGTTTCAAAAGGCAGAAACATGTCCAGAGTTACAAACGGACTACAAGATCCAGGTGTATGGATGGCTCCGGGGCATTATGGGAGAGTACCACCCACTTGCCCGAAGCCAACTCATGAGGACAACAATCCCGAAGGTTTAACTTCGATACACAGCGTGAAAACAAGGAAGTGAGATCCAATTGGTGGGATCCGAATGACGACCATGCCACGCGAGCACGACGCGCTCGAGCGGCGGAGAGGGGAGCAGATACCCCTGGACGTTCGGAGGGATTTTTTAGGGCCGCGACCTTCCCAGGGGCAAGAGCAGGAACCATCCGTAGACACGGAGATGACATCCCAATGCAGAGTGGGAGGCCAGCGTACCGCGACAATAGGCGGAACATATCCCCGATCTTCATATCTTTCTAATAGAACACTCGGTCCCGCGGAACAAACGCTACTCCAAACAGGTTGTCCTTTGTTTCCCCCCCTCAGTTACACGATTTATTTGAAACTAAGTGCATACTGTTATAAATTTCAGGCAGATGGCATTGAGGAATGCCGATTATGACAATGTCAATGGTTACAGTTGAAAATTAATTTGAACCAAAAAGGAACAATGCTCAACTTAAATGGCTTTAAACCAATGGGTTGGCGGAATGAGGATTACAAGAAGGGGAGGTCCCGGACTAGACACATCTATCACATGAGGAAGCGGTGGCATTACAACATTAAGGAGGATAATTCTAATTGTAATCAGGCCAGCGGATAAAAAAGGTGGAGGAGGGTCATATTGGATTTTGCATATTACTGACAGAGTTAACCGACTAACCCAATTGGGGACAGGTGTGTATATGAAAAGTGGGGAGACCCCACGCGGTCTTTACCAAAAACCAAATTCAAGCCGTACTAACTAAGGCAATACAGCTCAATTATGACCAAGATTGGGGGAATATTATATCAGAAAACATCCCATATGTCTATACACATTACCTACAAATACATTAAAAAACCCAAACCAACACCCCCGGTGACGGCCCAGTATTTCAATGAGAGGTGGACTTATTAGAGCCATTAGGGCAAGGGTTGTTGTGGACAGTAAACTAAACAACCTTGTCCAGAACCTCTCTCTACCTATTGAGGGACCACTGGGCACTGAATTTCCATCATTAAGGAGGTTGACCTTACCACGAGGGTCCAGACGTAATGGCTGGTGACAATGGATGTCACCCAGTCCTTATAACTAACACACTCATGAAAGGGACTCAAAGCGTCAAAAGGTATGCTAATTACACAAAAACTGTGGCACTAATATGCACTTCCAAGACTTCTCCTGCCGATGATTGGAAATAACGCTTAAATACACAACTTTTTCAGATTTTGAAAACACATATTTTCACAGAGGGCAGGAACTGCCATGGTGGGCAGCCATGGCTCCTGCATATGCAAATCTGGTTAGTACTAAATATGAAATGGCTAACATTGTGTCTAAATTGTGGAAAAATCTGGCTTGTGATTTTAGGTTATCAACGACCTGTTTTTGATATGGTATGGATCCAGCCGGAATCACTTGCGAACATGTATCAAGAACTTAACGAGTTTGATTCCACTATGATTTACAACTAACTGTAAGTAATGATATATTGAATTTCTGGCTTGTTTATTTAACAAACAGAACACAGATATGCTTATTCACTCATTCCTAAAGAAACGGACCGGAACACCTTGCTGCACTTAACGTGACCACCCACGACGATTAAAAAATCTCGTATACCCTAACCCAGTTCTAGGGTAATTAAGAAATAATCTACACCAGCCACACTGAGACTGCAACTTAAAGACATGTGCAAAATTTGAAAACCGTTGGATACCCAATTGGTATATAAGTAAAGCTATTGTTCCATAGCCCAAGAACAAAGCTGCCCACCCAGGGAGATTATTACTACTACTCTACCTCTACAGGCCTGCACCATGGTAGCAAGTTTAAGTCATTCCCTATGGGACCTAATATCAAAACCAGTTATATCTGATTGTATTCAATTAGTCAACCTGGACTGAATGTAGTTCCTTTAAGACGTTTTCCGCTAGTCATCCGACTGGCTTTCTCCAATTAAATGACCTTGATACAAGAACTCTTGGCGCAATTATGGTACCCTGGCAATCCCCCAATTAGCATCACAGCCAGGTTGTTTAAGGGTTGTGATTAGATAGTGGGCTAAGAGGTGTTTATAGAACGCCCAAAGTATGTTTGAAACAGCATTGGACATGGGCAGAACAGGTGTTGGTGTCGAACCCCCCCACCTCTATTTAGGCTGTTTCTTTATTTTACATAATGGCCTCCTTAACCCTCTCGTTGAAACCAGTCACGTTCCTCGCCAGTATGTTAACATACAAATGCTCAAAGGTATGTCCTGTTATCCTTAAGATGCAGATACACGGCTGAGTCCTGACCCGAGGAATGGCTCTTCTTGTCTGGGCCATAGGTTGTGCAGTTGCTGTTGGGATCTCCCCCCCTACATCATCAGTGCATCTATCACTGACACTTGCACTGCATATATTGAGTCGCTTTTCTTGTGTTTAGGTATTGGGTCTTCGGATTTGTACCAATTGCTTGCCTCATGTGGTTGTTCTGTTTAAGCAGACAGGGATACGAGTTTTTTGAAAATTCTTCTTAATTTCTCGGAGACCCCGCTACATATGGGAGTGACCATGTGTCTTCCTCCTGTCTTCCTGCTTTTCCCTCATGTTGGTATTCGTGTTCTTTTCTTCCTTACTACTTCTCTTGACAAATGCCCAGTCTGGTTCCAACCAAGTTTTAAGGGCTCCTCTGAGATGTTTCATTCTTTACCTTTCGCCTCTTGTCTATGGAAAACGCAAAAAAACGGGGGAATGTTCTCGGCTCTGTGTGGCAGGGTTCTAATGACACCCAGCTTGTGATCTAATGGGTGGTGGGGAGTACAACATCAAATATGATACTGTGTGTGTTGGTTTTCTGATAAACCTCTTTCCGTTTCCATTTTCCTTTAACTTCTACCAAGCAGTCCAAGAAAGCCAGTTTGTTGTTTTGTACCTCTTCCCTGTTGAATGTTAAGGTTGTGTTCACCGCATTATGGTGTTCTGTGAAAAGCTTGTACTCCTCGTGGTGGATTTTAACCAGGGTTCATCAACATATCTAAACCAGTTGGCGGCTGTGGTGCATGCCCTTAAAGGTATAGCGGCCTGTGTTTCACTTCTTCCACCATGGAAAGGTTGGCCACAATAGGTGAAAACTGGAGATCCCATAGCACACTCCATGGTTTTGCTTATAGAACTATCCCTGTTTTGAAAATAGGTGTTGGTATTCAGTCCACAGTCCAACAAGGAACACACCGTTCTGGTTGAGATCAGTTTCTGCTGGTAAAGTGCTGTCTTGGCCTAGACGTTTCCTCACCATGTCAACAGCCTCCTTGGTGGTATACAAGTGAAGAGAGATGTCACATCATAGGACAATAGGACAATGCTGTTTTAACACCTTACTTTTGGGCGTTCCTTATAACACCTCTTAGCCACTATCTAATCAACCCTTAACACCTGGCTGTGATTGCTAATTGGGATTTCCAGGGTACATAATTGCCACAGATTCTTGTACAAGTCATTCTGAATTGAGAAAGCCGTCGGATGACTAGCGAAACGTCTTCAAGAAACTACATTCAAGTCCAGTTGATCTAATTGAATACATCAGAATACCATGACCTGGATGAATGAGAACCTTCACAAGCATCAAAACCAGTATTTACAAATATTGGAATATTTTGAAATCATATTAAAGTCTTAATGGATCTTACCGGAATGGCCCATTATGGGCTATAGGAGAGGACAAAATCTAAAGGAACCTTGAAGAAAACTGACTTTAAGGGAGTGACAAAGGACAAAAATTGGGTACCTACATTTAATTCAACAAGGGTTGTTTTAAGTTATTCATGCAAATATGATGATCCTGGTAAATCATTTGTGCATCCCCACACTAATAAGGTGATCCACATTAAACATAGAATTACCTGCACTACACGCGCATGTAGTGGTATTGTAATGTGCCCCTGCAAATTAATCTATGTGGGCAAAACTGATTTGGCCCTTAGGTTAAGAATAGATGCCACCGCTCAGCCATAACTACAGCATATAGAGATGGTCATAACATAAAACCTGTGGCCAAACATTTTTTAGAACAGGGCCACAGCCTCAAGGAATTTACATTCATGGAATAGATTCATGTACCTATTTCAGCAGTGGTGGCACAGGTCACAACGACTATTACAATGTGAAGACCGTTGGATTTGGTATAAATACGGTCCATCCTAAGGGATTAAATGTGAATCTATCTTTACGATGTTCTTAAATGAAAGATAATTGAGATGTTCTTGAATGTGTAATGATTATCTGCCAGAGCTAAATTTGTAGGGGAACAGGAGGCAAGAGATATAATAAATAAGATAGGGGAAGAGAATTACCCAAAACATGGCCCAGCATAATGGAGTTGTCATGTTGTTATAACATTGAGTGGGGTCTTGATACCTTAACACACAAGATGAACCTGATATAGGAAGTTTTAACACAAAATTTTGATATAATCGTATATTGATCATGAATTCAATTGATTCACACAATATGGTTTTTTAAAATTTTATGGGTAAAATATTATAAACACAAGAAAGTTTTATCACTGATAGCAATGGAACTATTTTATTGTTGACAATGTTTTATAGAACTAAAGCACTTTTTTGAGAGGTTCCAGATTGGTTCAAGCAATCACCATGTGACATGTTTAGGGGTGGGACTTATTGTATAATGTTGCAATGATTTGTACACTCAGATGTGGCTTGATAAGGCCTAAGACAAAAGGCCAAAACGTTGCCATGATATGTGCTAATAAATAGATGTTTTCACAGACCTTGGAGTGCACCTGAACATCACTTTTGCTACAAATTTTATTGCGGGTGCACCCAGGCAAATATCCAGCTTGGAGTGAGTGCCTGTTTCACCATACATATATATATATATAAAATAGTAGGCCAAGCAACCTACGCGTTTCAGCCCGATATCAATGGGTGACTGAAACGCGTAGGGGCTTTGGCCTACTTTATTTAATAAATATTTGATTAGACCGTGGAGTGCGCCTGCCATACTTCATTGTTAGATTTCTCATCCAGGCAGCACCGGGCATTCGTACTCAGGTACGGAGTGCATACGGATTCCCTACATTTCCTATAAATTATATATATTATATATATATATATATATATATATATATATATATGTGCCAGCCTTTATTACGTATATACTCGAGTATAAATCAGCCCGAGTATAAACCGAGGTACCCAATTTTACCTTAAAAAGTGTAAAAGTGATGACTCGAGTGTAGAATTCTGACCACTTATGCCTTCTGATTCTGTATTGTTTTGAGGCTTTAGTTGCCCTTTAAATGGACAGCAGAATTCCCCATACAGTAGTACCATACAGTAATAATACTGTATTTATTACCGTTGAGAATTGCTGTTCATTTAAAGAACAACTACATTCTTATTCCTTGGCACTCCAGATGTTTGGAAACTACAACTCCCAGCATGCTTTTTTTAGCTGGGAGCTGTAGTTTCCAAACATCTACAACCTCCACCCTCCCACCCAGTTCAGTGTGTACCTTCTGTGGGCTCTCTCTGTGTGCATCCGGTACTTGGGGGCTTCTTGTCCTGACTTGTGACAGGGGCTTGTGCCTGTTGTGCAGCCTGTGTGTGCTAGCACTGTAAGTACATTACTTTACACAATCCGGCAGCTCACGCTCATTCCTGTACTATCGCGCCGGCTGACATCACTAATCGGGCGCGTAAGTACTGACTTGAGTATAAAATGAGTTCAAGTTTTCAGGCTGAATTTACAGATACGGGAACATACAGCGGCTGCTCGCTCGTTCGGGAAAGCCCACTACATACACTGAGATATAAGCCCCGATACCGTCGGATCCGACAGTATCAGGACTTTATCGCTAGTGTATGTACCTAGCTCTAAAGATAAGAATGCTGTAAATAATAAAGTTAAGTTTAGTTGGAAGCGTCAGCTTTAAAAAAAACTGTTGCCATTTTTCCCCCTATGGCACCCTTCCAGAGCCTACCTTTCCAGCTCAAAGTTGCGGAGATTTGATTCCGCCTCGTTGAAGTTTAGCGCCACCCTCCGCAGATTTGCTGCTTCCTCCTGCTTTAGTGAGTTCATGCCTAAGTGAAAAATTGTGCCCAAAGGTCAATATTTTGTTTGTCCTTACATGGAATTCACTAAGCTTCCAACATGTTGCCACTGGAATCCTCTTCAACATCCTCAATGATGACATCAGAGAGCTGGTGGATATTATAGACCTGCGCTCTCCACCTTCTGTTTGGGGATACTCATTAGATGCTCAATAGGGTCTGGAGGACATGCTTGCCACTCCAGCCCTTTGCCCTCAGTTTCTTGTAGAAAGGCAGTGTGACTGTGTGTTTGGGGTCGTTATATGTTGGTATATGCCCTGTGCCCCAGTTTGAAGGGAGGAGATCATGCTCTGCTTCAGTATGTCACAGTACATGTTGGCATTCATGGTTCCCTCAATGAACTGTAGCTCCTCAATGTCGGCAGTTCTCATAAGCCCCAAACCATCACACCCCACCACCATGTGTAGGCAGGACACACTTGTCTTTATTCTCATCACCTGGTTGCCCCACACACGCTTGACACCATCTGAACCAAATAAGTTTATCTTGGGTCCCATCAGACCACAGGACATTGGGCCTCATTTACCCACAACACTCTGTGCAAATTAAGGGGTTAAAGTCATGCTAACTGATATTGATAAGGTTACCACAAGTTTAACTCGTTCATTTCGCTGAAGAGCAGTTTCACAAAAGACCCCTGCGTAACTGGTGGCAATTTCATTTACGGATTTTTTTGCGCTTATATTTAAGACAGCTAATGGCTGGCATTAACATGGCGCTGGGGTAAATCCCAAAACAGGCGCAAATCCCGTATATAATATGCCTGCAGCGATTACGATCTGGGGAAAATAGCCCATGGTTCCAGAAATCCATGTCCTTAGTCTGCTTGTCTTCAGTACTTGCAGGATTTCCTGTGCATCATCTTTAGAAGAGGTTTCTTTGGGACAACAGCCAATGCAGACCAATTTGATGCGTGTATGGTTGAGACTGACAGGTGACTCCCAAGCCCTTTAACCTCTGCAGCACTGGTGGCAGCACTAATACGTTTATTTGTAAAGGACAACCTCTGGATATGACACTGACCATGTGCATTCAATTTCTTTGGTCGTCCATGGCGAGCCTGTCCTGAGTGGACCTGCCTGTATCTTCAAACGGAAAGCCGCATGGACACTAACCTTGCAGAAAATGTGTATGCAATTTCAAAACAGTGCATTGTTTTCTTTGTCTTTAAATTAGGGATCAGATAGTAGATCAGTAGTAAATAGAATAGGATAGTAGAAACGAGATATATAGAAAGAACTAGGGATCAGATAGTAGATAGGATCAGATATAATAGGGATCAGATAGTAGAAAGCTAGGGATCAGATAGTAGATAGGATCAGTAGTAATAGGATCAGATATAGAAAGCTAGGGATCATCTAGTAGAAAGCTAGGGATCAGTATAGTAGATAGGACAGATAGTAAATAGGGATCAGATAGTAGAAAGCTAGGATATTATAGTAGAAAGCTAGGGATCAGAGATAGCGATAGGACAGATAGTAATAAGGGATCAGATAGTAGAAATAGGGATCAGATGTAGATAGGATCAGATAGTAAATAGGGAGATAGTGAAAGATAGGGATAGATATAGAAAGCTAGGGATCAGATAGTAATAGGATCATAGTAAATAGGGATCAGATGTAGAAGCTAATGTAAAATAAATTTGTGAAGTAAATAAATCCACCCTATATAGGTCAGACTACATTAACGGCGATATTCTGTTTAGCATGGTTGGAAATAGGGGAATCAAGGTTAAAAGTCAGTTCTCCATCGATGTGCATAACAATTTAACTTTAAACCTCACTCCCCCTATCCAGCGTGTAAATTTACCACGTTCTCAACCACGTCCCTGTGTGATAGGTGGAGTTTCTCTCCTTTGTGGGGACACCTTGTCCCTTTATAACCCTATAAATATTTAGAAAAGGATACTCAACATGGTTGGACTTTGATTTGCATTTCTGCCCAATATCATAAAAAACCAAGCAGTTGTACTTGTACAGAATATTCACATGTACCTGCCAGTAACTGGACTGCTGGGTCCTTCTGGTCTCTAGTGAGGTATCTGCTGTGTGTCTGCCTGTCACACTGTAAGTACGTTGAACTTTATGAACGGACAGTTGTACCACTTATCCACATTTCGTATGATCCTGGGCTTGTGTACACTGGATATAGAAACTATACATTTTCAGTTCTTAGAAAGAGAATGAATATATTTGCATGTCTGGTATTTACCTGGTAAGGAGGAACCTGGGATTTGTTTCTTTGTTGAACATAATTAACTTCGTAAATAAACAAATTGGTTTCTGTCATTGAAGCTCAACATCTAAGACGAAGAAATATATATGGGTGCAGTACATTCCTATGGGCATGTAGCAAAACATTACTTTCATCAGTTATTGACGATACCTCTTGTTAGGAAAGAGTGATAAAACTTCCACTGTTGAAGCAATGAGTTCCTTTAAGTTTTACCATTATACAGTGGCATGCATTGTTAAAACATTCGGGGCACATGTCCCTGGATCCTTGGCAAAGTGCCCAAATGTTGCCCCTGCAATGACATGCCAAGGAGGCAGGAATTCATCCCATGGCTACCAGTATGTAATGAAATTCCCATAGCTACCAGTATGTAATGAAATTACCATGGCCACCAGTTTGTACTGTAATGAAATTCCCAGTGGCTACCACTATGTAATGAAATTCCCATGGCTACCAGTAGTAATGAAATTCCCATGGGCTACAGTATGTAATGAAATTCCCATGGCTACCAATGTAATGAAATGGAATTCCCATAGCTAATAGTATGTAATGAAATTCCCATGGCTACCAGTATGTAATGAAATTCCCATGGCTACCAGTATGTAATGAAATTCCCATAGCTAATTAGTTATGTAAATGAAATTCCCTGGCTACCAGGATGTAGAAATCCCATGGATACCAGTAGTAATGAAATTCCCATGGCTACCAGTATGTTAATGAAATTAAATTATCATAGCTAATAGTATGTAATGAAATTCCCATGGCTACCAGTATGTTAATGAAATTATCATGGCTAACCAGTATGTAATGAAATTCCCATAGCTAATAGTATGTAATGAATTCCCATGGCTACCAGTATGTAATGAAATTCCCATGGATACCAGTATGTAATGAAATTCCCATGGCTACCAGTATGTAATGAAATGAAATCCCATGGCTACCAGTATGTAATGAAATTCCCATGGATACCAGTATGTAATGAAATTCCCATGCTACCAGTATGTAATGAAATGAAATTCCCATAGCTAATAGTATGTAATGAAATTCTCATGGCTACCAGTAGTAATACAATTCCATGGCTACCAGTGTGTGATGAAATGCCTGTCTACACCTCTATCTATTTCTCTGTCTTCCTATTTATAATTTCCTTGCTGTGTATCTATCTCTTGGTTTATCTACGTACTTTGAGCCTCTGCATTTCTGGTATTAACATAAATTAGTAACTTGGTACAGTAATTTGGGACTAATATAGGCCTTGTTACTTATGATGTAGTCCTATCTATGTGTAAATAGGTTTCAATTACATTTGCCTATTGGCTGTGGTGGCAACATATAAACTTTTAATTGTGGCATAGACTTCCCTTTAGTCCAGTCATTTATATATATAATATAATATATATATATATATTATATATATATATATATATATATATATATTACACCACATTAAGGAAAGAATATTTGATCCACATTGTTACTATTTCTAATATGTATTTAATGTAATCGCTACATAAATGCTTTAGTTAGTGTTACAGCACAGGTGACATTATATATGTACTCCCAGTATGTTTATTTTATCTTGCTGTAGCATTGCATGGTTTTGAATCTGTTAAAGATGATGTTTTTAAATGTTAAGGGTTAACCATTGATGTGTGTCTCACACTTTTCCCTTTTCCAATCAATGTGATTGGTATCACCAGTGTTACCAGTGGGAGGAATAGTCTCTGATGAAGTGACTGCTTGTCAAAAACACGTCACCCTCTCGATGTGTAGAACGGGGTTATATGCTAGTGTCCTAGGACCTAAATCCAAGCTGTTTTTAATTGAAGAAATAAAGGACCATGATTTAATTCTTGCGTGCTGCCTACTCTATTATAACTTTGGATTGTGACGATTATCTACGATGTTTGTCTGTCTTGTCTCTCTCGCTCACAATTTTGTTGGTACATACCCGATGTGCCCCATATCTTCTCAGACCCTAGAGACGTCCCTGCGTTTCCTAAGCGCCACCCCATGATTTTATTTGGTTAGAGAACATTAGTCTGTTTGCCTAATTCATATGGAATGTCCAATAATAAGCTTGATGGTAGATATTGTATACTGTATGTGTGTTTGTGAAACGTTCTCATTCATCCAGGTCATGGTAAAATGTGTGTCTTCAGCTACATCAACTAGAGTTCAGTTTAGTTCTTGAAGACGTTTCGCTAGTCATCCGACTTGGATCTCTCAATTCAGAATGACTTGTACAAAGAATCTGTGGCAATTATGTACCCTGGAAATCCCAATTAACAATCACAGCAGGTGTTAGGGACCTTCTGAATGCAAGGTGTGGATGCATTGGGCTAAGAGGTGTTATTGAAACTGCCCATGGTAAGGTGTCACACAGCAATTTTTTGTATATTACTTGGGAGCTTCCTTTCATTCATAATGTTCTGTGTTACAGATTTAATCGTGATTCGCTCTTTGCTAAGTCACCACCAGCAGATCCCCCAACATATCAATATTTTCTAAAGCTAGTTACAGCATACAACCATTCTCTATCCTTGCAATCATTCTGTATCCTATTACACTGACTAGTCTGCCCTCCCTGTCTGAGGCTCTGTGACAGGCACACGATGAGCTGAGCAAATACATCCCCCAAAAACCAATTTTTATAAATCTGCTTGTGAAGGTTCTCATTCATCCAGGTCATGGTATATCGTTGTCAACTGGACTTGATTGTTTCAGTTGATCTAATTGAATAAACAAACTTCAAGTCCAGTTGATCTAATTGAATAACAACAGATATAATCTTTTATAAAGCTAGTCACAGACTTGCAGCCATTTTATATCAGTTCCTATGCCTACTAGACACTTAGAGAGAAAAATACTTTTAGGCTGGGGCAAGTATTCGAAGTTCGGCGTAGGGTTTATGATGCAGAGGATGAAGCTTGCCCCAGCAGTGAATACAAGTGGGAGGAAGCAGTGGTCTGTATTTGAGATTGTTAAGGGATGATTCCTCCCTTATCAGAATGCCTGACATTTAATAAACAGTATTTACTTACTGTTAATAACCACAGTGAGATTTACAAATGCTACATACCACACAATGGGTGATTTCTATGTATTTTATTAATACATATAGTAGTGGTTATTCCAAGGATTTTTTCCCATTGCTATTTGGAGTTAGGAAGGAATCCCTCCCTCCCCTTTCCCCCCAGCTGTAATTTTTCCTTTCTTTGATGAACTGTTAGGTAGGTTAATGAGTGGGCAATAAAGTTGGACTAGATATATCGGTTAGTGTGACTTACTGTAAATTCCTTCTAGTGTGGTGGCTGTGTGGCCAATGTGGAAGCTAACCTTGCAGCTGTTGAAACTGATGTTCTTTTTCAGGCACTTATTAAGCCAGATAATGGCTGGCGTTTCAAGTCCGAAATAGATACCGGCACTTTGTGATGGATTGAGAGCTGATATCGGCATAACATCGCTGGCATCGGGTTGCATCTCTCCTGTGCATCGGGCTGCTAGTGCCAAGTCTAGCAGTCTGTTAGAAATTCTGCTTGCTTGCTCAGTTGGTAGTTGCAGACATTTAAAGGGAAACTGTACTGAAAATGACTTTTCCCTGATCTTAATATATAAATATTTGTTTTAGCACTTATTTTAAGGTGTGTGTGTTGCTGCATGAATTCAATCCAATAGTTGTTTGCTCAGGGTCCGGAGCCCACTCCCCCTTTCATCTTATCAGACTTTATTTTGAGGGCAAGCATGCTCAGTAATCACTATAAGGCAGCAGTGGGAGCGGGAATTCCCTACCTACTGACTGTCAAAACGTCACCATTCCTGCTACAACAAAAAGAGTTTATGATAATAAGGCACTCGATTGACAGCTGAAATGTAAGAGGTTCACGATTGGATATCTAAAGAAATAGGGGCAGATCAACAAAAAAAAAAACCAGTACAGTGATAGTTGGGAAGAATTTACAGGAATGGACAATTAGAAAATATATTTTCTTCAGTAGTAGATGCCTTTTAGGAGGATGTAATCATTTATTATAAAAGTGTTATTTGTCTATGTAGAGTGAACCAAACTGAAACCCAATCCTTCTGTATTGATAGCAATTTACAGCGTGTTCATCTTCAAATGTGACCGGTTATCAGCACTACTGTTAAGGTACTTGGAGGCTGACTTTCTCCATTAACCTTGCTGTAATGCCCCTGCATGGGCCTTTCCCTAGTAAGGGGTAAAGTGTCTTTTCTCCTTTTTTGGCAATTCCTTAGTCTAGACCGTGGTCACCCGGTCTCTTTAAACTGTGTATTAAGAATATGATTTGCATTGTACTCAGATGTTCTTACTGGATGTGCAATACATTGCAAACTCTCCAGTATAAAATGTAAGTAGCCTGTACCCAGACACAGGGGTACTGTATAGCTGGTTCCTTCCGGTTTTTGTGTGAGTTTCTGTTTGCCTATCGTGTCACACTGTAAATACTGTAAATTGGGTTAATTGTAACACTTGTTCCGATGAGTTGGGTATGGTAATAATTGTTCCACTGTAGGTAACAGAAACGTATTATGTATTTAATAAGCTGTCCAAGTGTATGTAGCTAATGTTAGTCTATTCCCTAGTGACCAGTTGGTATCATAGAGTTGCCAGTACACTTGCGTTTCCATTAGGTGTTTTTTCCGACATTTTCGCCAAAATCGTAATTACCAAATTTATAAAAGGCAAAAATGGGCGGACGGAAAGTTAAAAACGGTGGTAACTGAGTTCTGGCGTTAACCTCGGCCGTTTCAATTTACCAACTTTGAGTTGGTGAAAATGGCCGGGTCGCGCCAGAGAGAGCAGGGGTTGTACGCCCCTCGCGGGTGGTCCCTTAGTCCGGTTATGAGCCCTCGCCACGATACAATATATCGCGCATTCAAAAGATTCAATAAAGATTCAAGAAAGATTTCCCGCGGCGATAATTTTGGGTGGGAAAATAACGGACCTTTATAAATATGCACTTAGTCTACATTCAAACTACACAACAAAAAACACATGGAAAAAAACCCACGTAAATTGCATTGCGATTTTAAAGCATTTTTGCAATCGTTTTTATGCGTTTGGGTTCCGTTTTTCCAATGCATTTTAACCCTTTAAGTGCCACAGATCATATATATACGTTCGTGGCTGGCCCTTTAAAAAAAATCGGGCCATGCTAGGGGTTTCGTCCAAATCCGAGGGGGTGGATCGGGATATCCTACCTTGTGTGGGAGCCGGGAGCAGCAGCTGCGAGAAGGAGGAAGTCCATGCGGAAAGGGAGACCCCGGTGACATTACAGGATTTCCTGCATCACGGGGTCTCCTTAGGCTTCCCCCAGTTCTGCCCCTGGTGGTGTAGTGGAGGTACTGCACTGCAATCTCCATTCAGATCGCAGTACAGTACCTGGTATAGTAAAGCTGTCAGTGTGACAGCTTTACTATGCTTTTGTGAATGGATTTCAGAGTTCCATTCAACAATAGGATTTTTTCTAAGTTATTGTACTCCGCAAAAAAAATGGGGACAGAGATCAAAATTTGGTGATCACCTTCTGATCACCAAATTATTGATCTTTACCAATGAATGAAAAATCACTTCCTGGAAAATGATTTCGCGGGGAAAGTGATTTTTCTAATCGGATTTCGAATTGGAAAACGGGCATTAGCCTGTATTCCAAGTTCGTTATCATTCCCTAAGATGATTATGATATCTTTGGGAATGATCC
The DNA here is from genome assembly GCA_019447015.1 of Hymenochirus boettgeri. Lineage (NCBI taxonomy): Eukaryota > Metazoa > Chordata > Amphibia > Anura > Pipidae > Hymenochirus > Hymenochirus boettgeri. The sequence continues at coordinate 294,037,351 of CM033473.1, forward strand.
AAAAAATAGGGAAAATGCACACAAAAAAAATTCTTAAAGTGATACACACACCTTTTTTTTTGTTACCTAAAACTATAAATTAGCAAAAAACTCTGTCTCTCAAGCTCCCAATGCCCCCGGTGATATCGGTAAAGTAAACGCGGATCATTATTTGTTCGATTTCAAGGGAAACTAAGCCTATTTTAGTAGAAAATTTTGCAGAGGTACCAAAAAAAGACAGGATTGAATTTTTATCAGTAAAGTGTGCAAAAACTTGTGTGACTCTCCGTAATAACCGGGTTTCACAAAATACCACTAAAAGGGGGAGAGTGTGTGGGGTGGTGGTGGGTTGTGGCATTTTTTGATTTTTCTTGTTATTGCATGCGCATGGGTCCCATTTGAGTGGGTTTAGGTAGGATTTCAACCTTTGATTCCTTATTTTATTTTTTCACAAAAATCCTAAAAGCATGACAACGTTACGCAAGTGAAGTTGTGTACATTCCAAAAATATATAGTTGTGGGGGGGTGTTTCCAAGTTCCGGGGCTGTTTCCTTTGAAAAAGCGTAGGCTGTTCAAATTACAGAGCACTTTGATTTTTTTATTGTAATTGCACTTGGGATGCGTCCCATTTGAGCTTTTGGTGGGCCACATCTCTGTGTGCACCGCATAAAAGAATGATACCGTTGCATAGCTGAAGGCAATAGATTCCAAGAATATATAGTTTTGGGGGGTATTTCTAATATAGAGGGGTGTGTTTAGTCTGACAAATCTGAAAAGTTGCTGTAATTGGGCCACTGTGATTTGGCTACTTTGTGGCTAGTCAATCCACGTATGCATGTGAACCATGCATATGGCATACCGTTTGATTCGGGACATGGGAGATTATTGGTACTTTTTGTTAATTTCATGGGATTTTGGCATGATTTCTACCTTCGAAAGTGAATTTTTGTTATTTTTCTTCCAGAAAAATCTGCCAAAAATGCGAACTTCTACGAAGATCTTCGCCCACCACACTGATGGTATGAATGAATAAACAACAGCATTCCGTAGTTGAAAGTGTGTAGATTCGAGGAATATATAGTTTGTGGGGGTGTTTTGTGTGGAAAAAACTGCGCAGACTGTTCAAATTCAGAGTTGGCTGATATTTTGTGTGTTTTTGAGCCATCATGCATTGTTCACTTTGTGGCTAGTCGCTTTCAAGTGACCATGTGTAACCAGCATATGGCATACCGTTTGATTCAGGAATAGAGATGGCGGTTCGCGGACCCGAACCGGGATCCGCCGCGGATTTATCCCGTCCGCGAACGCGGATTATTCCGGATTTTCCGCCTTCCGAACTTCCGAACCGCGGATTTTTTTTTTTTTACGAAAATTTTCGAAAATACGAGTATCTCCGTAATTACGAGAATCTGCGATCTTCCGGGTAAATACGAGAAATTCTTGTAAATTCGAATTTTTGGGGTTATTTCAAGACGGAGCAAGCCACATGACCCAAATTAGCCAATGGCAGCTAACATGATTACACGTTTTTACGGGAATCCTCGTTTTTCGGAGATCCGCAGGTTACGGAGGTCCTCGTTTTACGGGAATCCTCGTATTTTCGAAAAATACCGTTCTCGCTAGCGGACTGTAATTTTTAGGTATGTAGGCATTGCAACGTGTTTCTAAGGACATTACCCAGGTCCCTGAGTGATTAAGTGTACATTACCAAGGCTATTTAGACCACTTTTAATGCGGATTTGCCGAACTTTCATTTTAATACGTTTTAACGGGTCCGCTCGCGGATTTTCGAATTTACGGATTTTTTTCGAAAATCCGCGGATCCTCGCGCGGACCGGATTTTTCGGACATCTTATTCAGGAAATTTGGGGGAGATCGATATTAGTAACTTTTTTACATGTTTTTGTTATTTTTTCAGAAAAGTGCGACCTTCTACGACGAACTGCGCCACACCATTGATGAATGAACGAACTACAGCGTTATGTAGCTGAAGGTGTGTAATTCACGGAATATATAGTTTGTGGGGGTATTTCTGAGTTACGGGGTTGAATTTCCCAGTGTCGCATTCTGGCCACCTACTGCTGCTGTGCACACCAGGCACCTTTTCCTCACAGCTACCTCCCACACACCCCCAACTCTGAGGTAGCTCACAATGGCTTCCAATGTTTGCCAGAGTGGGCAGGTTATCAGCTCAGCTGGTGGGGATGTAAGACCAGGACACTTCTGACGTTAGGAGATACATGCCAAAGACGCAATACTTTAGTCCTCTGTCTCTGTGAGTAGGCTGAATTCCACCGGTCAGGATGATGCAAACTGCTTTAAAAAGTCGCACTACCCCCTATTGAATAGCCGCATTAGTATCACACACAGCTACTCAACTGTTTCTGCCCACCTTTATACAATCACGGACGGTGATGAATTCCCCTAAAAATCTATGTCCAACAATTTCAGTTGATTTCCATTATCAGATACAGGCAATTTCATATTGCATTTTCTAATTGAGACAACAAGCCTTCTATGAGAGACACATCAGACATTTAAGGGTATGTTCCATGCATGTCCTGTGCCAGTTTCCTTATGTAAATTTAGCAAAGGTCAGATTTAGATTTGATTGTACTTAAATTACTGGATGTGCAAATATTTGCAAAATACATTTCCACCCAATGTAAAAACGAAGTAGATTGTACCTTGTACAGAAATATTAACTGTACCTTCCAATAACTGGACAGCTGGTCCTTCTTGGTCTCTAGTGAGGTATCTGCTGGGTGTTCCATCTGTCCCACTGTAAGTATGATTTTATACTATTTAACCTTCAATTGGGATGTAAAATCCTCAAAAAAGATCACAACTTTTTACACGTTCCTTGCAATCTATTAACAGGTGCCAAGTGGTTAATACATCATAGGAACAAGTGCAGGGGGGGTTATGATGTGAAAATATCTATTATTACATATGTTTAGGAATGATCATAGGTCAGCGTGTTTCATGTCGGATGACATTAGTTAGGGTATCACGTATATGCTTTCTCGTTATGTAATAGAAAATTGCATTGATACATTTACTTATAATAGAACTAATAGAGACATTAAGGGGCATATTATAAATGAGCGGTAACTTTTTGCGGCCGAGCTTCTCGCCATTTTCGCTAAAATAGCTAACAACGCGATTTACCAATGCGTGAAACCCGGCCGCGAAAAGTTAAGCGAAAAGTTAATGCCCTGTTAACTTGCATCAGTTACCGCTCGCTTCTATTTATAAAGCGGCGAATGCGACCAACACCGCAACCCCTTCCCAGCAGCCCTTCCCAGTGGGCCCTTCCCTCCCCCTCCCAGCAAGAGACGGGGAGGGGCTGGGAGGGCTGCTTGATAATATATCTTAAGGATTATAGACTTTGTATGACATTAATGCTTGACTAATTTTATTGAAGAAATTCTTTAGTAGGACCTGGTGTCCTATGGGTTGGAGGGTCTTCAAATTATAAGACTGTGATCTATAGAGACATTAAAAAACTAGAATCTCTAGCCAAAGAAAGAGAGAATATGGAGCGATTGTACCGAGAGACAAGTTATGTCTTTATAAACATGTCTTTTATATGTAATTCAGGTTGCGTGTTAAGTTAGTACGTCTAGACAGCACAAGCAATGAACCAAAGGTTTAGGTCAAAAATGCCTGATCCTAATATTATTTTTGGGATTATTTTAACAACACAAAAACTAAAGTTATAGCAGACTGTAAAGGAAACGTATGCTATGATAATGATGAAAACTCTATTGTAAAAAAGTAATAGTTTTTTAAGAGAACAATTTGATCATTCAAAAGCATGGTGTGAGATGCAGTGTATATATGTATGGATAGTTTATTTATAAAGCACCACTGGGGACGCAGCGCTGTACAGTAACGAAATGCAAAACGTCATACAAGGGAGATACATAGCTAGTTCAGTACATACATATGTACGTAAATTATATAAGTGTTAGAGCCTTGCCACAAGAGGAAAGGATGTCCCTGCCCCAAGAGCTTACAATCTTTCATGATCCTGCAAATAGGTACACAAAATACTATTAATGGATATTACTGGTTATGCATTTAACTGTTTTAAAGGGGAACATTAACATAACTGTCATGTAAATATAATATTAGAAAAACAATGCTGTTAAAACTGCTTAAAACTAAAAAAAAAAGAAAAAAAAAGAAAGTTTGACAGAAAACCAAACGTATATTGGGGGTTTATTTGGTTTATAGAGCACTGTAGGATTTCCGTTGCTATTTTAAAAAGAAATCCGTTAATTTGTTTCTTGTAGAGAAATATACATAGAACCTATCAACAGCTGGACCCTGGTTCCTTTTGGAGCACTCTCCATTTCTACATTTATATGAGTACATGGGCAGGTGGTGGCCCATAGGAACCAACCCACCACGACATCTTGAAGACTCTACTCAAAGTTCCTCCTCGGTCTGGACAGACTGTCCATCCATCACTCTACAAGGGAAACAATGGATTAAATATATATTTCAGTAAGTGATCCCAACAATATTGTATCTACTGGAATGATAGAATGGGTTTATTGTGGTGACGTTTTACTGGAATGGAAAACTAAACAAGTCTCAAACCCACCGACACAGTCTGATGTGCCTGGGTGTAACCAGAATATTATTTAATTTCATTCTACTTTATCATTTATGCCACAATGGTCACATAGACAAGTATTTATTATTTATGACGTTGGTTTTATTTAAACTGGAGTGGGTTGTGGTTTGTGTCATTGCTCAGTGTCATCTACTGTGTGAAGATCACAAACTATAACAACTGTTGGTTCATCTACATGAAGCTCAACATCTCCAAAATGCTAAAGTGGTGATTCTGGGTAATGTGTTGATTTCTCTGATTTAACTTTATGTTGGAGTTTATAAAGGATGTTTCCCCTCAATATTGGAGTAATTCAACAGGAAGCATCTTGAAGAACAGCACAGAGACGGATATATTTCACTTTTCATTTATATTTAAGTTAATATACCACTTGGGAGCTTCCCTTCCATTCATAATGTTCTGTGTTGCAGCTTTACTGGTGATTCGCTCTCTGCTAAGTCACACCCAGCAGATCAGAAGCAGTGGAACTGGGTTAGAAGTGTCACACCTGAAAGCTCATTTTAGTGTTTTAAAGAAGATGGTGTTTTCCTTCACCTGTACATTGGTATTTTGCAAGTGATGCTTTCGCTTTAGAGCAACTAGAATCATTAACTGTTATCATTTTCTCTTTGTTATGCCAGCTTTCTTTAACATTAATTCACTCTGGGTTTCTAGTCTATTCCAACACAGGCTAAGTACCACTTTCTAGACACAATGAGAAATGTATTTAACTGCTAAAAGGATGGAACATTCCGGGAGATCCAATGTTGCAAAGCTGTACGTCTACCTTTACACCATACCACAATGCAATAGGTCATTATGTCCTGTATTGCATCGCAGTGAGGTAAGGTCCCCATACAATCCCCCATTAAGTTCCATTACAAGGTAGCGCAAAACGAATCTTTAGGAAAATTTATCGGGAGCGCTGCGTTATTAATAAAAGAAATACAGGGCGATTCAAAAAAAGTTCTTATCATTAAAAATGTGCTAATTTTGCCCCAACAATAAGATCCATAAACATTTAAGCTAACATGATTGGTTGGGGCAAAATTAGCACCATTTTAACGATAAGAAATTTTATTGAATTTTCCTGAAGAACTTTTACTGAATAACACCTGAATGTGCCCTAAAATTGGTCTAAAACCTGATATGACATCAGACTGCATGGGTTTCAGACTTATATTGCGATACTGAATCTCCCTGAAGATGAATTAAAGGGGAACTGTGGTCCAAAAATGAGTTTAGGTAAATTGATAGGAATTGCTCTCCTGAGATTTTTGCAGTTTATTTCCACATGGGTGCCTAAGCCACTCGTGGGTGCGCGTGGGTTTCTCCGACCCCTCCCTCTACCTTCTCTGTCAGGACTTCACCCAGCAGAGAGGAGGAGGGCTGTGGAGCACGTAGAGAGGTGGTTGATGGTTCATTTTAAAGGTAGGAAAATGGCCTTTCATTTAAACTCAACTTGTTTGGAGACCACAGTTCCCCTTTATAAAAGATACAACTAAAAGCTGGAAAGCACATCCACCTTTAAATACATGGCCACCTGAATAACTGTTTTTATTCACAATATATATGAATGTGTATACAATTGTAACATGGCAGGAATACTGTATGGGAGGGGAATGTGTAGTATATATGAATACTCTTTAGATTAAAAACCTAAATAACTTGACCTATGAATAGACACATTAATTGTACAATATCCTGTGAATTCCTAGAATCTACAGTGAGGTTTGTTGTTTATTTATAAGCAACCATGATTAAATTCACAGCACTGTCTAATATGGTCTACTCTGTTTAAAACCATTATCCTTGCTATGTGTGTTTAAGAGCAGTAGGTCAGTTGACTACAGAAAAGATATAAGGGGCTATGTACTGAGAGTCGCTATCACTCTCTATTGCCCCTTCAGGCAATGCACTGAGCTGATAGTGGCTTCAGTGCATTGCAAACTAGAATTTTCCTTTTGCGAATCCTTAACGCCAGCATATGCCGGGATTAGAGATTATGTCTTAAAAACCCATTAATGGCTTTGTACATTGGATGCGGCAGTTGCATGACCAACAAATTTGCGTAATGTCTCAACTGCCGTTATGTGCTTAAAGTCACGTTAAAATTTGGTACATTGGTTTACATGACTTTAAGACACAAATAGCCGATAACGTTTCTCAGTACATAGCCCTGATAGTTTTACACTTACTTTAAAGGGCAAGTCCCTCAAATGAAAAATGAAGATTAGTTGATCTAATTGAATACAACAGATATATCCATGACCTGGGAAGAGAACCTTCACAAGCAATCCTCCAATACTATGTTACTTTGTAGCGTGTTAGACAGACATTATGGGTAGGGTATAAAAGTTGGACTAGATGGACGTATGTCATTACAACCTCCAATCTATGTTACTATGTAACTGTTATACAGACATATGGGTAGGATATAAAGGTTGGCTAGATGGACGTATGTCTTTATACAACCTCCAATACTATGTTACTATGTAACTGTTATACAGACCTTATGGGTAGGGTTAAAGGTTGGACTAGATGGACGTATGTCTTTTATACAACCTCCAATACTATGTTATATGTAACTGTTAGACAGACATTTATGGGTAGGGTATAAAGGTTGGACTAGATGGATGTGTGTCTTTATACAACCTCCAATACTATGTTACTATGTAACGTTATACAGACATTATTGGTAGGGTATAAAGGTGGACTAGATGGACATATGTCTTTATAGATCCTCCAATACTATGTTACTATGTAACTGTTATACAGACATTATGGGTAGGGTATAAGGTTGGACTAGATGACGTATGTCTTTATACAACCTCCAATACTATGTTACTATGTAACTGTTATACAGACATATGGGTAGGGTATAGGTTGGACTAGATGGACATATGTCTTTATAGATCCCAATACTATGTTACTATGTAACTGTTATACAGACATTATGGGTAGGGTTATAAGGTTGGACTAGATGGACGTATGTCTTTATACAACCTCCAAACTATGTTACTATGTAACTGTTATACAGACATTATGGGTAGGGTATAAAGGTTGGACTAGATGGACGGATGTCTTTATACATCCTCCAATACTATGTTACTATGTAACTGTTAGACATTATGGTAGGGTATAAAGGTTGGACTAGATGGACGTATGTCTTTATACATCCTCCAATACTATGTTACTATGTAACTGTTTGAACATTATGGGTAGGGTAAAAGGTTTGACTAGATGGACAGTATGTTTATACAAACCTCCAATACTTGTTACTATGTAACTGTTATACAGACATATGGGTAGGGTATAAAGGTTGGACTAGATGGACGTATGTCTTTATCATCCTCCAATACTATGTTACTAGTAACTGTTAGACATTATGGGTAGGGTATAAAAGGTTGGACTAGATGGACGTATGTCTTTATACAACCTCCAATACTATGTTATATGTAACGTTATACAGACATTATGGGTAGGGTATAAAGGTTGGACTAGATGGACGTATGTCTTTATACATCCTCCAATACTATGTTACTATGTAACTGTTAGAAATTAACGGTAGGGTATAAAGGTTGGACTAGATGGACATATGTCTTTATACATCCTCCAATACTATGTTACTATGTAACTGTTAGACATTATGGGTAGGGTATAAAGGTTGGACTAGATGGATGTATGTCTTTATACAACCTCGAATACTATGTTACTATGTAACTGTTATACAGACATTGTAGGAGCTGTTGCACGTATGGATTTCAGCAGGTTGACTGACAAAGATTTAAGTGATGTCGGTTATTAGCACTGGAAAATCCTGTGAGATTTGCCATGTTTGGATGCCAGAAAAATGAACCTGAACTGAAGCATTTAATGGTGAGATGTTTCATTTTATTTTTACTATACAATTGTTCTTAGTTGCATTTCTCGCCACTAAACTGACAGGTGTTTCAGTTTTCACTCCCCCCCTACCTGCAAGGAAAACTATTTCAATGCTTCTGAAAAGTGCTCTCTTGGGATTATGAAAGATGGATGGGTGACTGTAACACTGTACAGGGGGACACAGAGGCACATATATCACAATGCACATAGTAAGATTAAAGGGGAACTGTGGTCGCCAAACAAGTTAAGTTTAAATGAAAGGCCAGTTTCCTACCTAAAACGAGCCATCAACCACTTCTCTACGTGCTCCACAGCCCAAGATACAGTGATGTGAAAAACTATTTGCTCCCTTCCTGATTTCTTATTCTTTTGCATGTTTGTCACACTTAAATGTTTCTGCTCATCAAAAGCCGTTAACTATTAGTCAAAGATAACATAATTGAACACAAAATGCAGTTTTAAATGATGGTTTTTATTGTTTAGTGAGAAAAAAAACTCCAAACCTACATGGCCCTGTGTGAAAAAGTGATTGCCCCCCTTGTTAAAAAATAACTTAACTGTGGTTTATCACACCTGAGTTATGGTTATAAAGCCATTTCTAAAGCTTTGGGACTCCAGCGAACCACAGTGAGAGACATTATCCACAAATGGCAAAAACATGGAACAGTGATGAACCTTCCCAGGAGTGGCCGGCCGACCAAAATTACCCCAAGAGCGCAGAGAAAACTCAACCCGAGAGGCCACAAAAGACACCAGGACAACATCTAAAGTACTGCAGGCCTCACTTGCCTCAATTAAGGTCAGTGTTCACGACTCCACCATAAGAAAGAGACTGGACAAAAACGGCCTGCATGGCAGATATCCAAGGCGCAAACCACTTTTAAGCAAAAAGAACATTAAGGCTCGTCTCAAATTTGCTAAAAAACATCTCAATGATTGCCAAGACTTTTGGGAAAATACCTTGTGATAAACCACAGTTAAGTTATTTTTTAACAAGGGGGCAATCACTTTTTCACACAGGGCCATGTAGGTTTGGAGTTTTTTTTCTCATTAAACAATAAAAACTGCATTTTGTGTTCAATTATGTTATCTTTGACTAACAGTTAACGGTTTTTGATGAGCAGAAACATTTAAGTGTGACAAACATGCAAAAGAATAAGAAATCAGGAAGGGGGCAAATAGTTTTTCCCATCACTGTATACAGAAATGACTGACCAGAAAGTTAATGGTGGGAGGCAGACTTGTGACATTCCTGAGGCTTCTTCTGCACAGTGCCGCCGGTGAGCACAGCCTCAGACTTCCTCAGTGTGTGAGGGAGACAGGAAGTCCCTCCTCCTCTCTCCTGTGTGAAGTCCTGACAGAGTAGGTAAGGGAATCTACAGCCCTTCTCTTTCACTGTGTGAAAACAGCCTTTTCAGGCAGAGTTCTCAGTCTGTTCACACTCTGCCTGAAAAGGCTGATTCCACAGAGTTTTCTGTAGGGGGGGGTCTGAGTAACCCAGTGGGTGACTCTTGGGTGGGGCTTAGGCACCACCCAACACCTGCGAGTGGGTGGGGTCACATGGGGTGTAAGATAATGGGCCATGGGGGGCCTGCAACTGCAGGGACCATTGGGTCCATGAGTGGGAGGGACCAGGGGGGCTGCAAAGGGGAGGAGGAGACACAGGACAGATTGCCTGACAGTTTCAGAACAGGAAGTGCAGGGGACCTGGGGATGCTGCTGCCATATCACACACAAAAATGTAAATATCTTCAAAACTATGCAAAATAAACAATGGAAATAATTTGCAAAAATTCCCAGGGGAGCAATTCCTATAAATTTACCTCAATTTACCTAAAGTTATTTTTGGACCACAGTTCCCCTTTAATAGACTTTCCCCATACCCACTCATCCAAAATCCACACTCTATATGTAACTCTCTGGTAATGGTGTTAAAACATTTTCTTTTTTTAAATATATATTTATTTTTAGAATTTGCTAGGATGTAGGAGCATTCAGGGCCGCCTCGCTAATGATGCAGGGTGCAGCACACTGCAGAGCGGCACCCTTTAGGGAAGCGGCTGTCATAGTTGGGAAGGCAGGATTTTTTTTTTGACTGGAGGCCGGCATCCGCCGACTGCCCAACTCCCTCCCTAATCTGTTGGGGGGGGTGCGCGCTGCCTACCGGTGTAACCTGCAGGAAGGAAGGAATACTCACTGTCACGTTACTGCACCAGCAACTGTCTGTCCGTCAATGATCTGTCCTCCAGGCTCCGCCTCCAGGCTCCATCACGATTCCCATACCAGAACGTTGTTGCGTGCGTCGCCGTGACGTAGCGACGTCAGCGCAAGTTCAGCCCGTGCAGACCAGGACAGGCTGCGCCACGCCCGCCTAAGTTGTGTCCGAGTGATTCAGACACAGTGAATCAGTCACAGTGACAGTGTGATATAAAGGAAAAGGAATTTGGAAATCCTCCTATCCTAATAACTTAAGGCAAGGCAAACAACTTTTATTATCAGCATGGGTATGGTTGGGGGTTCGTTCTGTTCTCTGTCTACCCCACAAGAGCTGACCAGACTAAGCTGAGTACCCAATTTAATTTTCCTGGCTGCTGGGGCTGGCCTGGGCTTGTTGGGCCCTCCTGATAGTGCAGCAGCCAGCATGGGGTTGGTGGGTTTATATTATTTATATTATATAAACAACTAATATAATGTATGTAATGTGCCCACTGTGACTGCCGCACTGCCCAGGCCCAGTCCAACAGAAATAATATTATGTGCCTAGTCAGTCATAATAATTAAAATAATGTGCCCAGTGCCCAGTGCCTTGCAGTTGCAGGCAGCGACCTTAAAAAATATAATGTGCTGCCCAGGCCTAGCATAAATAATTAGACAAATAAATATCCAGATGATGATAGATAGATAGATAGATAGATAGATGATAGATAGATAGATAGATAGATAGATAGATAGACAGAGATAGATAGATAGATAGATAGATGATAGATATATATATAGATAACATAACATAAGGAGTAGTGTGCACTCTATCTTTGCATACTTAATAGGCCCGAGTGCTGCTGTGGTTCATAAATATCCAACCTTGAAACAAATTTGCAGAGCACTCACAGGACTTGTGCAGAAGTTCCACTTTTATTACATGTGCAACAAAACAGATAGCGAAGTTTCGGTCTGTGTCTAAGACCTTTCTCAAGCTATAGTTCTGCCAGTGCAAACAATCAACTAATATAACACCCCTCCCCTCCAATTGTGACATCACAGATTATCAGTGTAACAACCTAGTTAACCATTTACAGTTACTCAAAAGTGCTAAGTGCCATAATTTACTTGTGATAAAAACGCTAGCTAAAATATATTAAAACGCTAGACTTCAAATGACCATAAAATCAAGTGGCTACATAAATATAAATATGAAGTGTAAGTTAATATGCATATAAATCTAGAGTGCAGTGAGCGATTAAAAACATTCATATTCAAAACATCTTACATTACTACCCATAGTGACCAAGAATCACTGTATAGAAAGTGTATATAATATATATTATATCGGGATTAATATAGTCTAAAAAATCCCACTGTAGAAAACAACAAGTACAATATAAAAGACAAAAATCAGGGTAAATGTCCCGCTAAACAAGGAGCAAATTCCAACTCTTATCAGAAACGATCAAAACCTATTGTTAAGGAAGCATTTGAAAAGACATTGATCATTCAAGCCATTGGGTTTAACTGTATCCAGTGTTTTTATCCAAAAAACCTTCCTCTGTAGTAGCTTCTTAGATCTATCTCCACCCCTATGTGGGGCTGGTACATGATCTATGGCAATATATTCCAGATCCGAAATCGTATGTCCTTTTTCCAGAAAATGTTTGGCAACAGGTTTGCCCGTTCGTTTGTCCCTATATGCTACATTGATGTCAGATCTATGCCCGTCCATCCTTTTAACATCAAGTCCGTTTTCCCTACGTAAAATAGCTTGCAGGGGCACCATAATAAATATATCACAAAGGTGGTAGTGCATGTAATAAAATGACGGATATAAAATATTTTGTCTCCATGGGGATGTTGAAAAGAAGATTTAGATATCATATTTTTACAACTAACACAGTTTTTACACTTAAAACATCCTTTCGATCTCTTAGGCCACCATGATGTACCTTCCTATTTTTTATTTTTAGAACCATATTCCGAGAGGTTTGGAGCACCCATAGATGGTATAGTCAAGTTACCAGTCTGCATACCTACTTTTTCTTTAGCCTTAGTTAATGCTTGTTGTAGTATACGTAGCGGGTACCCCCTTTGGCGAAACCGAGTTTCCATTTCCTTGAGTTGTATTTCCATCTGTTCTAATTCTGAGTTATTTCTGATAACCCTACAGAATTGTGAAATTGGTAATGACCTCTTTAGTGAATGTGGTGGGGTCTGAAAATGCAATATTGTATTACGGTCAGTATCTTTACGAAATAGTGTATATTGTAGATAAGGTGTACTTTTTTTGACCATTATAGTGCACACTACTCCTTATGTTGTTTATCTGAAATTTGGATTCGATTTCAGTGTTGCACCACCCAAGTTTAATACCTGAACTGTTAAAATGGACGAGTTTCCAGAACAAATTAACTTTAATACCGGTATAGCTGACACCTGGCATGTGACGGAGGAATACGCGGACAGAGTGCTATGGGGCACCTCCCATACAGATTTTACAGTAATCACCCCCACAAAAGATATACTAGCTGAAATTTCACGCTTGAAAAAGAGAGAAATTGATTTGGATTTACATGGACTGTTTCTGTCTGACTATTATCGTTCAAAGAAACTACCAAGAGGCTTTAGGATCCATAATGTACCAACAATTGGACGCCAGAGCCCAGAATTTTGTCGAAAATGGATTGGGGTCTTAAATCGATGCTCACTCGATTTAATGATATTGGTGATAGAGGAGGTTGCCACCGAAATCGCCAAGGTTCGTGAATTAATCGCTAAATTTGAATCTGAACATACTCAAGCACTTACCTTACAAGAGAACCAAGAGTTAATTAAAAAGACACAGGCACAGATTAATCAATACAAGAATGATTTGCTACGCTATAAAAAACAAAAAATCCAAAGGGTTAATGGTGACTATGACAATAACACGGTGTACAGATGGTTAATGGGTGGTGACAGCAATCAACGGAGCAACTTCCGTGGGAGATCCAGATCAAGGAGTAAGTACACACGGGAACCCAGTGCCAGCAGAAGTAACTCTCGCGAGACCACGGAAGCCAGAAAAGACAGACCGGAAATGGAGGAGGACGCCCGGGACACGAGGCAAGGCGTATACTACAAGGAACCATGGGATACTTTACCACAGCGGGACAGGCTGAGAGCGGAGACAGGGGCACCACAGCATAACAAGGTGTCTTTTTTAGAGACACGCTCAGACGGGGAAGATCGGTCACTCCGGAGCAAAAGCAAAAGAAACGGCCCACCAGAAGAGGGGGCTTCAGGAGTTCGCCTACGAAGCAGGCAATAATCCCAATCTTTTTTTTTTTTAAATTCAGTTTATTTATGAAGGTTTGCAGGTATATGACAATGAACATCCATTTCAGGATAAAGGTAACATGAATATCATTCCATTGTGCATACAGACCTGTGATGTTGCGTTTTCATTAAAATAACATTATATAACTATTTACAATTGTCTCAGCTGTAATTTTACTGTCTTTGATACAATACCTATCCATATGTTCACATTCCATAAGCATTGTACATATGGTGTTTTATGTCATAATCGGTCACGTCGGTCTCCCAGACGGGGTAAGTGAGGGGGGGGGGGGATAGTGGGGGATATTTGTAAATTTGTTCAAGTGCTCCCATCGGGAATTTTTTGGTAAGCAGGATCTATTCTATCTTATTTAGGGGTTGTTTATATAGTGTATTCTGAATCTTCCCATACGCTCCATATTTTTTTGTATTGTCAGGGCTCTTCCTATGTATATATAGACAACGTTGGTAGGGCAGTCTTTATTGACCAGTCGTTTCCAGTCCTGTATTGTTGGTGTGTCTGGGCCATCCATTTGAGGACAATTGCTTTTCTGGCATAGAAATAGATCGTTCTCACTCAGAGTTATCTATATCTACCTCCATAGTTCGAGTCAAAATTCCTAATACATATTGTTCCGGTTGTAGAGTATATTAGAGCTAGTTGGGTGTGCAGAAATTGTTGGATCTCGTGCCAGTATATTTGTATCTAGGGCACAGCCATAGTATGTGCCAGCTGTCTGCCTCCGGAGAGCCCATCTGGGGCATGTGGAGTCTTGGCGCCTGCCGGCTCGGTGCAGTCTTGAGGTGTTAGGTATGCTTGGTTCAGAATGTAAAACTGTATCAGTTTATTTTGTGCGGCGGGAGATGCCAGCGTGTGGCTCTCAAGGAGGGCACCGGCTATTTCTGCATCTGGTATTGGTATAACTTTGCGCCATTTATCGAGTAGCAGTGTTGTTTCTTTAGACATAGCCGCCCGCAGGAGAGTTTGGTACAACTTTGATACTAATTTTTTCCGTGTGGAGTGTTTTAGGATTGTAGTATTGGGTGTGGGCTTATACACGGTATTTGTCCCTGGAAGTCTGCTAGTAAACAATGTTTCAATTGTAGGTCCTGAAAGAAATGTTGGTTTCTTAGTGTGTACTTGTCTTTAGTTCTTCAAATGGGATTATTTGTTTTATCTCGTATTATATGTTCGAAATTGATGATCCCTTTTCTCTCCAAAATTCAGCCGAGTGGAACTGTCGTAGGTTAGGAACATGAGTAGTTTTGCCATATGGAGATCTCCTGTGGGATATCTTTGAAATCAATGTAGGTTATTTATTGTTTTCCACACTTTTGCGTCTTGCTTATGAATTATTGTGTTTGTCCTATGGATGAATGGAGCGAGTTATTTAGGTATGCCATGTACGTTCCCCTTAGATAGCTCGATAACATCAGATCCGATTGCGTGGGTTGTTCTCCGTCCTTGTCCAGCATTTGAATACTTAGCACCGGCTAGGTAGTATAACCTGAAGTCTGGAAATGCCAGTCCTCTCGGTCTGTTTTGTTGGCTTGCAGTCTTTTAAGTTTGACTCGTGCTCTACCGTTGCCCCATATAAACGATGTTAGGATAACCGTTTAGTGTGGTAAAGAATTCCTGGAGATATACGCCAACGTATGTTGGCAGCACGTATAGTATTTTCGCAGGATAATATCTTGTCAATTTTATGCGCCCAATAAGGTTGAGTGGTAGTGGCTTCCATCTTGTGACTTTATCTCTTACGAGGTTTAGTAGCGGTATTACATTAGTGTTATAAAATTCGGGCCCGTCTGGTGATCGTGATTCCTAGGTATTAAAAACTTGGATACAATTGTGTATATGTTGTGGTAGATTTTCACCGGATAGTGCATTCCTATCCAGTGGGAATATGCAGGATTTTCTCCAATTTATATAAGTCCTGAGTATGGTCCATATTTTGTTATGACCTGAATGGCTGCTGCGAGATCCCTCCGACACATCCAGGAACAGGACCACATCGTCTGCGTACAGGCCCAGTTTTTCTTCGAATGTGTTTAGTTTCAGTCCATTTATTTTTGGGTGGGTTCTGATTTTTATAGCTAGTATTTCATTACCAGTGCGAACAAGTATGGGGACAGTGGGCATCCCCCTGCCTCGTCCCCCTGCTCATATCAAAAAATTCTGATGAAACTCCTTGTGTTGTAACGCAGCCGTCGGGTTGTTGTAGGGAGGCGAAGCCAGTCACAAAGTTCGGGCCCAGTCATATTTCCGCAGGACAGCCCACAGGAATTCCCATTCTAACCGAATCGAAGGCTTTCCTAGCGTCAAGTGAGAGGATTGCCCTGTGTCGGTATTATCGTGGTTTACACTGCGTCTGGATTAGTACCACGCCTTAGATTAATCGACGTTGACTTCCCAGGCAATAATCCCGTCTGCTCTGGTGCTATTATGGTGGTAATTACGGTTTTGCAGTCTGTTAGCTAGTATTTTTGCCAGGATTTTGTATTCGCAGTCTAATAGCGATAGAATCCCATCATGGCATTCTAGGTTGAGGGGGAAGAAGGGAGGGGGAGGGCAGGGAAGGAGAGGGGGTGTCTGAGAGACCGATCAGTACCAACCTTTTTATCACTTTATCAACAGAGTTTACAGACAACACTTTGATTTGTAGACTTCTATTAACATATCTATATGTTTTTTTATTAGCTGAGTTAAACTTAGAACAAAATATTAACATTAAAATTGTAAACTAACTTCTCAGGGGTTACTTTTGTAACTACTGTGCCCTGGATTAATTGGGGTGGTGATTCGAGACTCCTCCAAATATTTTTTCCCACTTAGATATATATATATATATATAGCTGATGGTCCCGGGAGGGGGACTACTATCTTATTTAACTTTGTATATTATGTAGAAGTTCTTTGGTGGCAGTTTACTTCCATATATACAGCGTGGGAACAATTTACCCGATATTTACCATAGCGTGTACTTTAGTAGTATCTACCTTCTTGGGTCTATTTTCCCTCACTATAGGGTTGGTGTCTGGTAATTCAAAGCCTGTGAGGTTCGCTTAAGTGACCCTAAGGTTTCGCCTATCATGTTAAGGGGTATCCCTGCAGTTGCATCTGCAGTTATTCGTTTGCTATACTATACGGGTTGCATTCGTCTGCTGCGGGGGTGACATTAAGTTGTTTCTATATCCTAGGGTCTGTTCTTGTAGCTTGCTTGTCTATTTGCATGCTAGGTTATAGATGTGTGTCGGCCCACCTGTACATTGCGACAGAGTTTGTACCCTTGGCGTTGCCTTTGTGGATATTGTTTCGGTTATATCCTGCTCAGTTAATAGGGAACCTTAGTATCTATTCTGCCTATGTAGTACCATTAAAGTTAAATTTTGTACACATCTCCCGACCGTTATAGTCACATTTGCTTGTATACATATATCATTTCTTTTATAGTATATTGCACATGTTATATACATTCACTTATTTAATACTCAATCATAGGTGCCTTATCTTTGTTTGTATTACCAGTTCCTTTATCAGGGTTTCCAAGAGTATAGGTATTTAACCTGCAGGGTATGCCAGTGGTCGTCGGTACAGGTTGGGGTTGTAAATGTTCTGTTGCCAGGGCAAATGTCCCTTTTTGGTCGCAAGGGCTTTGTAAGTTTGTTATGGGTTACCAAATATCAATTGTTCAGATTGGCCCCCATGCCATGTTTTGGCATTACTGTCCTTTAGTGTTTGATTGCCCTTGTTGTATCTTGTTAGTGTGATGGAAGTAGAGAGTCATTACTATGTCGCATCTATAGTTTATTATTGACTGATTAACATATCTTTCAAGTGTGTGGTGTGTCATGTCTATGTACTCACGTGTCCATACGATCTACCAGGACTGCTGTGGTTTCAAATACCCGTGGTGTCGAGCCAGGCTGTAGCTTCAGCCGGTGTTTGGAAGAAATGGGTTTTCCCCTCATGGATGAACCTCAGCTTAGCCGGGTATAGGATGGCATACTCCATACCCGCCTTTCGAAGCCTTTGTTTCACCGCCAGAAATGATGCTCTTCTACGCTGCAGGTCTGGGGAATAGCTTTTTCTTTGTATTGTTGTAGTTCTTGCTGTAGTTGGGTTATGTTTGCTGGCAGTGGTTGTACTGTGTCTTCCATTGTGCTGAGCCTCGTTTCAGTTTCCTTTACTCTTTGGCGCACTTTTTGTAAATCCTGCCTCAATAGGCCAACATCCACGTGTACCTCCTCAATAAGAACAGTAAGTGTGGATCGCGTGTCTCTTATGGCCTGTAACAAGCTGGAGTGCAGCTGAGGTAGGGTGAGCTCGGTTTCAGGGTCTGGTGGGCCTGCCAGGTCCGGTGTCGGGGTCGCTCCTATGGCCGGGGTATTGGCCGTCCGCAGCCATACGTCCCTCCGCGTCGGGTCCGATCTGTCCCCCCGGTTTCGGCGGCCGCTGGTCCCGATGACCGGGCAGTGTGTTTGCTCCCGCGGCCGGGGTAGGAGTCGTCCGCGCGGCCACGTGGCAGTCTGTGTCGGGCTCCCTCTGTCTCGCGAATTTACTTAGTCGCTCGGCCGCCGGGTTGTCCATCTTGCCCTTCTTGGTGTCCTTGCCTCTGCCCATCTGCGGTGTTTCAGGTCACTGTGGGTGCTGGATTTGTCTGGATCTATGGAGTTTGTGGAGGAGCTCGAGGATACACGTCCTTTCAGTCGGCCATCTTGGTCACGCCCCCCAATAATCCCAATCTTTAATTTATCACGGAGGCAATTATCTGATGTGGAAACCAACATTCTCCAAAAAGGCTTAACGTATGTACCTACAAAAAAATTTAATGACTTTCAATGGGAAGTAGACTTGTATAAAATAAATAGGTTGTTATCTCTTAAAGATATATATGATGTAGACAGTGGTGTTGTTTCTCCCTCTAATCCCTGTAGGATAAAAAGTATGTTTGACCCAGTTACCAACAATGCAGCAATTAAAAGTTTTTACAATACTGTCCAGGCTGACATATGTGAAAGTAAATATCAAGGTAAGCCTCTTAGGTGTAATTTCTCTAAATTAGAATGGGAGGCAATTCAATCATTAAAAGCGGACAGTACTATTGTGATTAGACCAGCCGACAAGGGCGGAGGCATTGTTATAATGGACTATGAGAATTACCGTAATGAGATTTATACACAACTGAATGATCACAATGTATATACTAAATTAAGAACAAATCCTACTAAGGATGTGCAAAAACAGATTGAGTATGTGATTAATCGAGCCGTTACCGCTGGTACCATTAAGGAAGACCTGGGTTTATTTCTCATACAAACTCACCCAAAATGCCCCATTCTATATACATTGCCGAAAGTACATAAGTCCTTGGAGTCTCCCCCTGGACGTCCAATCATATCCTCTAAAGGAAGTTTACTTGAACCAATTGGTAAGTTTCTGGACACCATATTACAGCATATTATACAAAAAACTGACACATATGTAAAAGATTCAACACATTTTTTACAACTGATTAAGAATATAGAAATTCCGGAAAACACAGAGGTCTGGCTTGCCTCTCTTGATATTTCGAGTTTATATACCAATATTCCTCACGATTTAGGAATACAGGCTGTAGAGGATATGTTGAAGGTTGATAATGATTGGACAGAACCTTATCAAGATTTTGTATTGACCTTATTGAGAATGGCATTGAAATTGAATTTCTTCAGGTTTGAGGAGGATTATTATATGCAGAGTACTGGCACAGCTATGGGTGCGGCTATGGCACCGGCCTATGCCAGTATATTTATGTACCACTATGAAAAGAAATACATCAGATGCAAAGTATCTGATGTTTTAGTGTAGGTACATAGACGATACATTCCTCATCTGGAAGGGATCAAAGGACTCGTTAATGCAAATGATCCAAACATTAAATAACATGGAAGGTACGATCAAATTTACCTTTAAGGTCAGTACAGAACAAATTGAATTTCTGGATATAATGGTCAAAAAAAGTACACCTTATCTACAATATACACTATTTTGTAAAGATACTGACCGTAATACAATATTGCATTTTCAGAGCCATCATCCACATTCACTAAAGAGGTCATTACCAATTTCACAATTCTGTAGTCAATAAGTCATACAAAATCTTGATATTTTGACCCATCATTTCACCTTCGCATTCTCGACAGCCTGTATTCTTTCTTCCCCCAATCGTGAGGAATATTGGGTATAATAAACCTCGAACTCCATCAAGAGAGGCAACCCCTCGTGTTTTCTTTCCTGGACATGTCTATTCTTATTCTTATCAAGTGTTTGGTAACAAGAAATGTGTTGACTCCTCGACTATGTGTCGGTTTTTGTATTAGGCTGTAATATATGGTGTCATCCTCCAGTAAATTTATTAATTTTTTGAATTGAATTGTATTTTTTAATCGCTCACTGACTCCTATATTTATATGCATATTACTTACCCTTGATATTTCTATTTTATGAGTGAGCCCTTGGATTTTATGGTCATTGTTGATTCCTGCGTTTTAAATATATTTTTAAGGCCTAGCGTTTTTTATCATACAGTAAAAATTATGGCACTAAGCCAACTTGAGTAACTGTGAACGGTTAACTAGGTTGTTACACCAACAACACACGATAATCTGTGATGTACACATTGGAGGGGCGGGGTGTTAGGTTCTATTAGTTTCGCTTGTTTGCCCTGGCCCGCCACTCTCGCTTCGCCAACGGTCTTCGACCCCGCTCCCGAAACGGAGGTTCTGGCTACATCCTTTGTGTTTGTTGCACATGTACCACTCCCAGTGCCCTCTGAACTCTCTCTGCCCAAGAGTCCTCCCTGTGGTGCTCTGCAAATGTGTTTCAGGTTGGATATCTATCTATCTATCTTCTAATCTATCTATCTATCTAACTCTGTCTATCTATCTATCTAACGTCTATTCTATCCTCATCTTCTCTATCTATCTATCTCATCTATCTATCTCTGCTATCTCATCTGTCTACTCTATCTATTGTAATCTATCTACTCTGTCTATTTCATCTTCATCTATCATCTAATATCTATCTATAACTCTATCTATTATCTATCTATCTACTATACTCTATTGCCTATCTACGTATCTCTATATCTTATTCTATCTATCTTCTATCTTACTATCTATCTATCTAACCTGCGATCTACCTTATCTATCTAATCTAGCTATCTATCAATCTATCTCATCTATCGATCATCGATCTACTATCTATTATCTATCTATCTATCTACTATTCTATCTATACGTCTACTCTATCATCTATACGTCTATCTCTCTATCTACACTTATCATCTGACATAACTCTTCTCTATTATCTAAATCTATCTGTCTATCTATCATAATCAATCTTCTACTCGTCTTTCTATCTCTATCTCTCTATCATCATCTGCTAGCTTATCATCTATCTATCTAACTCTAATCCTATCTATCTATCTAACTCTATCTCTCTAATATCCTATCTATCCTAACTCTATCTATCTATCTATCTAAGCTAACGTCTATCTTCTAATCTACTAACTCTATCTAATCTATCTATCTATCTAACTAACACTCCTATCTATCTATCTAACTCTTAAACCTATCTATCTATCTCTCCTATCTATCATGCTATCTATCTTCTATCTAAATCTATACTTCTTCTATCTATCTATCTATATCTATCTCTCTATATCTATCCTATCATATCTATCTAACTACTATCTATCTACCGCTCTATCCTCTCGATCTATCTACTCTATGTCTATCTCTGTATCTAATCTATCTAATCTAAACGCGATCTATCTATCTAACCTAACGCTATACTCTAATCTTTCTATCTATCTAACGCTATCTATCTAAACTATAACGCTTCTTTCGAACTAACCGCTAACCTATCTGGGAGGGCATAGGAGGCTTCCTGTATTTCCTCCCGCCGTGCGCGTGTGACCGACATCAGGACATCATCGCGCCGGAGCGGCTGTCCGGAAGAAGGTTAAAACATCGGGGCACTTTGGCCCGAATATCCGGGGCACGTGCCCACTAATGTTTTAACATGATATGCCCACTGCCTCTCCTTCTGTCCAGTAGTCCCTCCCCTGGTTGCCCATCACGCAAAGGATCCATTCAAAACAAACAAAACTGCGTACCACCTTATCTTATAAAGCATGCCAAACAATATTTTTCCCATCACTGTATACAGAAATGAGGACCAGAAGTTAATGGTGGGAGGCAGACTTGTGGAATTCATGAGGTTCTTCATGCCACAGTCCGCACGGTGAGCACACCTCAGACTTCCTCAGTGTGAGGGAGACAGGGAAGTCCCTCCATACTCTCTCATGTGTGAAAGTACATGATAGAGTAGGTAAGGGAATCTACAGCTCTCGCTTCAACTGTGTGAAAACAAGCCTTTTCAGGCAGAGTTCTCAGTCTGTCTCACCACTCTGCTGAAAAGGCTGGCTGATTACACAGAGTTTCTGTAGGGGGGGGTCTGAGTTACCCAGTGGGTGACTCTTGGGGTGGGGCTAGGCACCACCCAACAACTGCGAGTGCGGTGGGGGTGGTCACATGGGGTGTCTGTGTAAGATAATGGGCCTGGGGGGGCGCCCGCCGGCAACTTGCAGGGACCATTGGGGTCCATGAGTGGGAGGGACAGGGGGGCTGCAAAGGGAGGAGGAGGACACAGGACAGATTGCCTGACAGGTTCGAACGGAGTGAAGGGGCCGGGGATGCGTGCATATCACACACAAAAATGTTAAATATCTTCAAAAACTATGCAAAATAAAACAAGGAAATAATTTGCAAAAAATTCAAGGGAGCAAAATTCCATAAATTTACATCAATTTACCTAAGTTATTTTTGGACCACAGTTCCCTTGAATAGCACTTTACCCATACCCACTAATCAAAATCCACACTCTATAGAACTCTCTGGTAATGGTTTTGTAAAAAATTTCTTTTTTAAACTATATATTTATTTTTAGGAATTGCTGGAGTAGGAGCATTCAGGGCCGCCTCGCCTACTGATGCAGGGTGCACACACTGCAGAGCGGCACCCTTTAGGGAAGCGGCCTGTCATTAGTTGGGAGAAGCAGGATTTTTTTTTTGATGGGAGCCGGCATCGCCGAAGCCAACTACCTCCCTAATTGTTGGGGGGGGTGCGCGCTGCCACGGGTTGTAACTGCAGGGCGAAGGAAGGAATACTCACTGTCAAGTTACTGCCACCAGGCAGCAACGTCCTGTCCGTCAATGATCTGTCCTCCCAGGGCTCCGCCTCCAGGCTCCATCACGATTCCCATACCAGAAGTGTGCGTGCGTCGCCGTGACGTAGCGCGTCAGCGCAAGTCAGCCCGTGCAGGACCAGGACAGGCTGCGCCACGCCCGCCGTTTTTAAGTTGTGTCCGAGAGTGATTCAGACACAGTGAATCAGTCACAGTTGACAGTGTGATATATAAAGGAAAATGAATTCGAATACCTCCGATCCTCCTAATAACTTAAGGCAAGGCAAACAACTTTATATCAGCAGGGTATGGTTGGGGGTTCGTTTCTTCTCTGTTACCCACAAGAGCTGACCAGACTAGCTGAGTACCCATTTAATTTTCCTGGATGCTGGGCGCTGGCCGCGGCTTGTTGGGCCCTCCTGATCGGCAGCAGCCAGCCTGGGGTTGGTGGGTTTATATTATTTATATTATATAAACAACTATATAATGTATGTAATGGCACACTGTGACTGCCGCACTGACCAAGGGACCCAGTCCAACAGAAATAATATTATGTGCCTAGTCAGTCATAATAATTAAAATAAGGTGCCCAGTGCCCAGTTGCCTTTGCAGTTGCAGGAGCGACCTTATAAAAATATAATGTGCTGCCCGGCCTCCTAGCATAAAAATTAGACAAATAAATATCCAGATGATGATAGATAGAAGATAGATAGGATAGATGATAGATAGATAGATAGATAGAAGATAGATAGATGATAGATAATAGATAGTGATAGATTAGATAGATGATAGATCGAAGATAGATAGCTGATAGATAGATAGATAGATAGATAGATAGAATAGGTAGATAAATAGATAATAGATAGTTGATAGATAGATACTAGATAGTAGATAGATAGATGTGATAGATAGATAGAAGTAGAGGATATAGAGAGATAGATGATAGATAGATAATAGATAGACAGAGAGATAGATAGATAGATAGATAGATGATAGATATATATATAGATAACAAAACATAAGGAGTAGGTGCAATCTTCTTTGCATACTTAATAGCCCGAGTGCTGCTGTGGTTCATAAATATCCAACCTTGAAAAAAATTTGAAGGGCACCCTCACAGACTTGTGCAGAAAGTTCACTTTTAGTACATGTGCAACAAAAACAGATAGCGACATTTCGGTCTGTGTCTAAGACCTTCTCTCAAGCTATAGTTCTGCCGTGCCAAAACAATCAACTAATATAACACCCCTCCCCTCCAATGTGACATCACAGATTATCAGTTTGCTAACAACCTGTTAAACCATTTACAGTTACTCAAAAGTGCTAAGTGCCATCAATTTACGTGTATAAAAACGCTAGCTAAAATATATTAAACCGCTAGACTTCAAATGACCATACAATAAAAGCAAGTGGACATAAATATAAATATGAAGTGTAAGTTAATATGCATAAAATCTAGAGTGCAGTGAGCGAAGAAAAACATTCAATTCAAAACATCTTTACATTACTACCATAGGACCAAGAATAACTGTATAGAAAGTGTATATAATATATATTATATCGGATTAATTAGAGTCTAAAAAATTCCCACTGTAGAAAACAACAGTAACAATAATAAAAGACAAAATCAGGGTAAATGTCCCGCCCTCCTAACCTAAACAAGGAGCAAATCCAACTTTATCAGAAGAAAACGATCAAAACCTATTGTTAAGGAAGATTTGAAAGACATTGATCATTCAAGCCATTGGGGGGTTTTTAACTGTATCCAGGTGTTATCCAAAAAACCTACCTCGTAGTAGATTCTTAGATTCTTTCCACCCCATGTGGGGTGGTACATGACTATGGCAATATATTTCAAGATCGAAATCGTATGCCTTTT
The DNA here is from genome assembly GCA_019447015.1 of Hymenochirus boettgeri. Classification (NCBI taxonomy): domain Eukaryota; kingdom Metazoa; phylum Chordata; class Amphibia; order Anura; family Pipidae; genus Hymenochirus; species Hymenochirus boettgeri. The sequence goes on from CM033473.1 coordinate 294,062,482, forward strand.
TCCACGGAGCAATGTTTGGCAACAGGTTTGCACCAGTTCGTGACTGTCCCTATATGACTTACATTGTGATGTAGATTCATGCCGTACAATCCTTTTAACATCAGAGTCAGTTTTCCCTACGTAAAATAGCTTGCAGGGGGGCACATAATTAAATATATCACAAAGGATGGTTAGTGCATGTAATAAAATGACGGATTATAAAATATTTTGTCTCAGGGGGATGTTGAAAAGACGATTTAGATATTCATATTTTTACAACTAACACAGTTTTTACCTTAAAACATCCTTTTGATCTAGGCCACCAGATTGTATCTTCCTCTATAACTCAGTAATTGGGTCCGTATTGACTAATAAATCTTTTCAAACTTTACTCTCTAAACACTATAGTGGGTCTGGATGGTAATTTTTGTTTAATTTGTCTGTCAGCTGTTAAAAAGTGTTCCAGTTAAATCAGACTTTGTTCGTGTTAGGAACCCATATTCGAGGAAGTTGTGAGCATATAAATTGTTCCCCATAGATGGTATAGTAAGTTACCAGTCTGCATACTACTTTTCTTAGCCTTTAGCCTTGTTAATGTAATTGTTAGTATACGTAGCGGGTACCCCCTTTGGCGAAAACCGAGTTTCCATTTCTTGAGTTGTATTTCCATCGTTCTAATCTGAGTTATTTCTGATAACCCTACAGAATTGTGGAAATTGGTAAGGACCTCTTTAGTGAATGTGGATGATGGCTCTGAAAATGCATATTGTATTACGGTCCAGTATCTTTACCAAAATAGTGTATATTGTAGATAAGGTGTACTTTTTTGACATTATAGCACCACTACTCCTTAGGGTTTATATGAAATTTGATTCGATTTCAGGGTTGCACCACCCAAGTTTAATACCTGTGAACTGTTTTTAAATGGACGAGTTTTCCAGAACCCAAATTAACTGTAATCCGTTATAGATGGACACCTGGCATGTGACGGAGGAATACGCGGACAGAGTGCTATGGGGACACCTCCCATACAGATTTACAGTTAATCACCCCCACAAAAGATATACTAGCTGAAATTTCACGCTTGAAAAAAGAGAGGAAATTGATTTGGATTTACAGGGACTGTTTCTGTCTGACTATTATCGTTCAGAAAGGAAACTACCAAGAGGCTTTTAGGATCCATAATGTACCCAACAATGGACGCAGAGCCAGAATTGTGTGCGAAAATGGATTGGGTCTTTAAATCGAGGCTCACCGATTTAATGATATGGTGATCGAGGAGTTGCCACCGAATCGCCAAGGTTCGTGTGAATTAATCGCTAATTTGAATTGAAACTACGTCAGCCACTTACCTTAACAAGAGAACCAAGCGTTAATGTAAAAAGAACAGGCACAGAGTAATCCAATACAAGAATGATTTGCTACGCTATTAAAAAACAAAAATCCAAGGGTTAATGGTGACTATGACAATAACAAGGTGTACAGATGGTAATGGTGGGGGGGTGACAGCATCAACGGGTAGCAACTTCCGTGGAGATCACGAGCAAGGGTAAGTACACACGCGGAAACCCAGTGCCAGCAAGAAGTAACTCTCGCTGAGGACCACGGAAGCAGAAAAACGACGGAAATGGAGGAGGACGCCCGGGACACGACGGCGCGTATAACTACAAGGAAACCATGGGATACTTGACCAACAGCGGGACGGATGAGAGCGGGAGACAGGGGCCACCACAGATACAAGGTGTCTTTTTTAGAGACACGCTCAAGACGGGGCAAGATCGGTCACTCGGAGGCAAAAAGCAAAAAGAAAACCGGCCACACCCAGAAGAGGGGGCTTCAGGAGTTCGCCTACGAAGCAGGCAATAATACCAATCTTTTTTTTTTTAAATTCAGTGTAGTTATGAAGGTTTAGAGGTATATGGACAATGACATACCTTTCAGGGATAAAGGTAACATGAATATCATTCCTTGTGCATACAGACCTGGATGATGTGCGTTTTCATTAAAATAACATTTATAACTATTTACAATTGTCTCAGCGTAATTTTACTTGTCTTTTGATACACTACCTATCCATATGTTTTCACATTCCATAAGCATTGTACATATGGTGTTTTATGTCATATCGGTCACGCGGGTCCCAGAGGGGTAAGTGAGGGGGGGGGGGATTAGTGGGGGATATTGATTTGTTCAAGTGCTCCCATGGGGAATTGGTGGATTGGACGCAGGATCTAGTCTAATCTTATTTTGGGTTGTTTATAGTGTATTCCTGAATCTTCCCTACGCTCCATATTTTTTTGTATTTGTCAGGGCTCTCCTATGTATATAGAGCACAACGTGGTAGGGCAGGTCTTTATTGACCCAGTCGTTTCCAAGTCTGTATGGATTGGATGTGTCTGGGGGCCATCCATTTTGAGGACAATTTGCTTTTCTGGCATAGAAATAATAGTTCTCTACTCAGAGTTAGTTATATCTACCTTCCATGTTCAGAGTCAAAAATCCTCAATACATATTGTTCCGGTTTGTGAGTATATTAGAGTAGATGGGGTGTGCAGAAATTGTTGATCTCGTTGCCAGTATAATTTGTATTCTAGGGCACAGCCATAGTATGTGCCAAGCGTCTGCCTCGGGGAGCTGAAGAACAAAACCCGCATCTGGGGCAGTTGGCAAGTCTTGCGCCTGCCGGCTCGGTGAGTCTTTGAGGTGTTTGTTAGGTCTGCTTGGTTCAGAAATGTAAAACTGTATCAGTTTATTTTGTGCGGCGGGGGGGAGATGCCAGCGCGTGGACTCTCAAGGAGGTCCGACGGCGATTTCTGCATCTGGTATTGGTATAACTTGCGCCATTTATCGAGTAGCAGTGTTGTTTCTTTAGGAAATAGTCGACCCGCAGGAGGTTTGGTAAAATTTGATTACAATTTGTTCCGTGTGGAGTGTTCTTTAGGATTTGAGTAGTGGGTGTGAGGCTTTATACACGGATTGTCCCTGAAGTCTGCTAGTTAAACAATGTTTCAATTGTATGGTACTGAAAGAAATGTTGGTTTATTAGTGTTGTTGACTTGTCTTTAAGTTCTTCCAATGGGATTATGTGTATCTCGTATTATATGTCGAAATTGATGATTCCCTTTTCTTCTCCAAAATTTCAGCCGAGGGACACTGGTCGTAGGTTAGGAACAATGAGTAGTTTTGCCATTATGGAGATTCCTGTGGGATATTCTGTGAAATCAAGTAGGTTATTTATGTTTTCCACACTTGCGTCTTGCTTCTGAATTATTGTGTTTTGTCCTATGGAATGAATGGCACGAGTTATTTAGGTATGCCATGTACGTTCCCTTAAGATGCTCGATAACATCAATCGATGGTGGGTTGTTCTCCGTCCTTTGTCCAACATTGAGAGACTTAAGACTGGACCGGCTATGGTAGTATACCTGAAGTCTGGTAATGCCAGTCCTCTCTGTTTGTTGGCTTGCAGTCTTTAAGTTGACTCGTGCTCTTACCGTTGCCCCATTATAACGATGTTTAGGATACCGTTTTTTAAGTTTTGGTTGGTTAAAGAATTCCGGGGGGGGGGATATATACGCCAACGTATGTTGCCCAGCACGTATAGTATATAGGGCAGGATAAATATCTTGAATCAAATTTATCGCCAATAAGGTTGAGTGGTAGTGGCTTCCATCTTGTGACTTATCTCTTACGGAGTTATTTAGTAGCGGTATTATACATTATGTTATAAAATTCGGGGCCCAGTCTGGTGATGGATTCCTAGTATTTAAACTTGGACAAGTGTATATGTTTGTGGTAGATTTTCACCGGGATTAGTGCATTCCCTATCCAGTGGTTTGACATGCAGGATTTGCTCCAATTTATATAAAGTCCTGAGTTGGTCCAATTTGTTATGAACTGAATGGCTCCTGCAGATATCCCTCCAACACATACACAGGAACAGGACCACATCGTCTGCGTTACAGGCCCAGTTTTTCTCGAATGGGTTTCGTTTCGTCCATTTATTTTTGGGTGAGGTTTGATTTTTTAATAGCTAGAGTTCCAATTACCAGTGCCGAACAAGTAGGGGGACCAGGGGCATCCCGCCTCGTCTCCGCTGATCATATCAAAAAAATTCTGATGAAACTCCTTGGTTGTAACGCGGCCGTCGGGGGTTGTTGTAGAGGAGGCGAAGCCAAGTCACAAGTTCGGGCCAGTCCATATCCGAGGACAGCCCACAGGAATTCCCATTCTACCGAAATCGAAGGCTTTCTACGTCCGTAGTGAGGAGGATTGCACTGTGTCGGGTATTATAGGGTTTACCCTTGCGTCTGGATTAGTACCCGCCTAAGGATAATGGACTGACTTCCCAGGCATAAATCCCGTCGCTCTGGTGCTATTCTGTGGTAATTACGGTTTGCAGTCTGTTAGCTAGTAGTTTGCCAGGATTTTGTAAGTAGTCGCAGTCAATAGCGATATCGGCCTGTAGGAATCGAGTAGTGTTGGGTCCTATCTTGTTTTGGCAGTAAATTAGTTGGCTCTTTCATTGATTTTGGTAATGGACATCGAAAGTTCTGGGTATGTGTGCAGGAGGGGTTTGCTTAGTGGGTGAGAGCTCTTGTATATTTCGATAGGATTTACCGTTAGGCCTGGGGCTTTCCCGGAGTTTAATTGTTGTTATCGTTGCTTTATTTCTCCGTGATTTGTTTTTCTAGGGATATGCGTTGGTTATCGTTCTCGAATGGGGGGCACGGAATGTCGCTAGGTAGGTATTGATTTCGTTTGAGGTGTATGTTAGTTGCGTTTGTATATAGTTCTTGATAGTATGTTTAAAGCTGTTGGCGAATATCTGATACCTGTGTTAGTGTCCTTATTTGGGTCTTGAATCGTGAGGATTTATTTGGCGTTTGTTTTTTTTTGGTTAGGTACGTAGTTAGTATCTTTTGACGATTGGTTACCCTAGCTCGAGTGGGATTGTTTGTAGAAGAATGACTTGCGTTGGGCTTTTTCCTTTAGAGGGTGGGTGGAATAAGATCTCTGTCCGGTTTTAGCCACTTTCGGTAGTTTCTGCTGTGGGGTTAGTATATATCTCTTAGGCCTCCTGCAACTTCTGATGTTTCTTTTTCTTCAGCCTTTCCTGGATTTCTTCTTTATATATGAGACCGTTGATATTAGGGGTTCCTTCAGGGGAAGGCTGTTAGTGCGTCCCATGAATAGGGGAAGAGTGTACTCTGGTCTATGCCTCAGATACATCTTTAGTTGTTCCTGAATGCGGTCTGGTTCTGGAAAATAGGGAGATCCAGAGACGGGCGTTCAGATTCTTCACATCAACTCGTCGCTACCTGCATATTCGCTCCAATAGGCTCCAGACAGGGGGGCGTGTGGTAAGATGGTCTCCTGGCATAATAGATATATTTTAGTATGTTATTCATTAATTGTGGAAGTCCAAATATGTAGTACACTTGGAGAGTGTGGCATATGGTTTGAATGACAGGTGAACCCCTGTGTGGATGGATACATAGTTTCACAGGATCCAACCATCATGGTCTATCGCGAATTTGTTTAGTTTGTTAGTGACGGGAGTGGAGCTGGTCGCAGCCTAGCGGGAAGTCCGGTCCCACTCTCATCCTCACCATGTTGAAATCTGACCAATATTTATGGCGGTTGGGCTTATCAGGATGTTTGCCATGAATTTGAATAGCGTGGGACAGGCCAGGGTGAAGTAGTGGATTATTTGAGGGTGGCGGTTATAAAAAACCAAGTATTGGTATGGGTTGTCGTCTATTGGCAAGGCCATCATGGCATTCTAGGTGGAGGGGGAAGAAGGGAAGAAAGGGAGGGGGAGGGAGGGAAGGAGAGAGGGGAGGTCTGGAGAGAGACCGATCAGTAACCAACCTTTTTATCACTTTATCAACAGAAGTGTAAGACACACTTGATTGTAGGGACTTTATTAACATATCCTATATGTTTTTTTATTGCTGAGTTAAACTTTTAGAAACAAAATATTAACATTAAAATGGTAAAACTAACTTCTCAGGGGTTACTTTTGTAACTACTGTGCCCCGGGATTAATTGGGGTGGTGATTAGAGACTCCTCCTAAATATTTTTTCCCACTTAGATATCTATATATATATAGCTGATCGGTCCCGGGAGGGGGAATACTATCTTATTTAACTTTGTATATTATGTAGAAGGTCTTTGGTGCAGTTACTCCATATATACAGCCGTGGGAACAATTTACCCGATATTTACCATAGCGTTGTACTTGTAGTATTACCTTCTTGGGTCTATTTTTTCCCGACTATGGGTTGGTTGTTGTCTGCGTAAAATTCAAAAGCCGTGAGGTTCGCTTAAGTGACCCTAAGGTTTCGCCTACATGTTTAAGGGGGATCCATGCAGTTGCATCGGCAAGTTATTCGTTTTGCTATACTATACGGGGCATTCGTCTGCTGCGGGGGTGACAATAAGTTGTTTATATCTAGGGTGTTCTTGGAGCTTGCTGTCTATTGCCTGCTAGTTATTAGGTTTGTCGGGCCCACCTGTACATCTTGCGACCAGAGTTTGTACCCTGGCGTTGCCTTGTGGATATGTTTCGGTTATATCCTGTCAGTTATAGGGAACCTTAGGATCTATTCTGCCTTGTAGTACCATTAAAGTTAAATTTTGTACACATCTCCCGGACCCCGTTATAGTCACTTGGCTTGTATACATATTCATTATGTTTGAGATATTATGCACATTGTTATATACATTCACTTATTAATACTCAATATAGGTGCCCTTATCTTTGTTTGTATTACCAGTTCCTTTATCAGGGTTTCCAAGAGTATAGGTATTTAACCTGCAGGGTATGCCAGTGGTAGTCGGGGTACAGGTTGGGGTGTAATGTTAAAATGTTCTGTTGCCAGGGGCAAAAGGTCCCTTTTTGGTCGCAAGGGCTTTGTAAGGTTGTATGGACAAATATCAATTGTTCAGATTGGCCCCCCATGCCAGATTTTGGCGTTACTGTCCTTTAGTGTTTGATTGCCCTTGTTGTAATCGGTTAGTGTGATGGAAGTAGAGAGTCATTACTATGTCGCATCTATAGTTTATTATTGACTGATTAACAATATCTTTTCTAGTGTGTGGGTTGTTTGTGTCATGTTCTATGTACTCACGTGTCCATACGATCTACCAGGACGCGGGGTTTCAAATACCCGGGTGTCGAGCCAGGCTGTAGCTTCAGCGGTGTTGGAAGAAAGAAAGGGGTTTTCCCCATGGATGAACCTCCAGCTAGCCGGGTTATAGGTGGCATAACTCCATACCCGCCTTTCGAAGTCCTTTGTTTCCAGCCAGAAATGATGATCTTCTACGCTGCAGGTCTGGGGAATAGTCGGGAAATATTGCGATGTGGTATTCTCATTATTTCAGGTTTGTTGCCGGACGTGCCCTGCCTCAGAATTGTATCTTCTATCCCGTGAGTCAGCAGTATCGCTATGATCGGCTGGGTCTGCTTACAGGTGGCAGGGGTCTGCTCGGACCCGGTTGCTCTTTCCACGGTGAAGGCGGGTGTGAGGGATTCACCTCCAAGTTTTCTTTTTCCATATGCTCACAAAGTCCGCGGTTTGTCCTCACTCTGCTTTCTCTGGGAATTCCTACCAGGCGGAATTCCTGTCTCCTTGATTGTTCTCCAGGTCGTCCGCTTTTTTCTTTTTGTATTGTTGTAGTTTTGCTGTAGTTGGTATGTTTGAGGCAGTGGTTTGATGGTCTTCCATTGTGCTGAGCCTCGTTTCACTTTACTTTACTCTTTGGCGAATTTTTGTAAATCCTGCCTCAATAGGCCAACATCACGTGTGTACCTCCTCAATAGAACAGTAAGTTGGGATCGCGTGTCTCTTATGGCCTGTAAAACAAAGCTGGAGTGCAAGGCTGAAGGAGGGCAGCTCGGTTCAGGGTTGGTGGGCATGCCAGGTTGGTGCTGGTCGGGGTTGCTCCTAGGGCCGGTTGGGGTATTGGCGTCCGCAGACATAACGCCCCTCCGCGTCGGGTTCCGATCTGTCCCCCCGGTTCGGCGGCGGCTGGTCCGATGACGCGGGCAGGTGTTTGCTCCCGCGGCCGGGTAGGAGTCGTCCGCGCTCGATGGCCAGTCTGTGTTCGGGGCTCCCTCTGTCTCGACGAATTTACTTAGTCGTCGGCCGCCAGGGTTGTCCATCTTGCCCTCTTGGTTGTCCTTGCCTCTCGCCATCTGCGGTGTTTCAGGTCACTGTGGGTGCTGGATTGTATGGATCTATGGTAGTTTGTGGAGGAGCTCGAGAGGATACAGTCCTTTCAGTCGGCCATCTTGGTCACGCCCCCCAATAATCCCAATCATTTAATTTATCCGGGGCGGCAATTATTGATGTGGAAACACAACATCTCCAAAAGCCTTAACTATGTGACCTACAAAAAAATTTAATGGACCTTTCAATGGGAAGTAGATTGCGTATAAAATAAATAGGTTGTATCCTTAAGATATATATGATTTAGGACAGTGGTGTTGTTGTTTCTCCTCTATCCTGCAGGATTAAAAGTTATGTTTGACGACCCAGTTACCAACAACGTGCAGCAATTAAAGTTTTTTACATACTGCCAAGGCTGACATATGTGAAAGTCAAATATCAAGGTAAGCTCTCTAGGGTAATTCTCTAAGATAGAATGGGAGGGCAATTCTCAATCATTAAAAGCCCGGACTAGAGTACTTATTGTGTGATTAGACCAGCGACAAGGGCGGAGGATTGTTTAATGACGATGAGAAGTACAGTAAATGAGATTTATACACAACTGATAATGATTCCAACCATGTAGATTCTAAATAAGAACAAATCCCTACTAAGGATGTGACACAAAAACAGATTGAGTATGTGATTCATTGAGCCATTACGCCGGTACCATTAAGGAGACCTGGGTTTATTTCACATACAAACTCACCCCAACAAAAGCTCCCATTCTTATACATTGCCGAAATAATAAGTCCTTGCGAGGTCCACCCCGGACAGTCCCATTCATATCCTCTAAAGGAAGAGTTTACTTGAACCAATTGTAAGTTTCTGGACACCAATATATTACAGCATATTATACACAAAACAAGGACACATATGTAAAAGATTAACACATTTTTTACAACTGAAAGAATATAGAAAATTCCGGAAAAACACAGAGGTCTGGCTTGCCTACTTGATATTTCGAGTTTATATACCAATATCCTCACGATTTACGGAAATACAGGGTAGCTGAGAGGATATGTGAAGGTGCATAATGAATTGGACAGAACCTTATCAAGATTTGTAGGACCTATTGAGAATGGCCATGAATTGAAATGAATTTCTTCAGGGTTTGAGGAGGATTATTATATGCAGAGTACGGCACAGCTATGGGGAGTGCGGCTATGGCACACGGCCTATGCCAGTATTTATGTACCACTATGAAAAGAAAACATCAGATGCAAAATACTGATGTTTTGTGTAGGTACATAGACAGAAACTTCCTCATCTGGAAGGTGGGGATCAAGGACTAGTAATGCAATGATCCAAACATAAAATAAAGGAAGGTTACGATCAATTTACCTTTACAGCGTCAGTACCGAACAAATTGAATTCTGGATAGTAATGGTCACAAAAAAAGGTACACCTTATCTACAATATACACTATTTGTAAAGATACTGGACCGTTACAACAAATTGGCATTTTACAGAGCCATCATCCACATTCCCTAAAGAGGTAATTAACCAATTCACAATCTTGAGGGTTATCAGAATTAACTCAGAATTAGAACAGATGGAAATAAAACTCAAGGAATGGAACTCGGGTGTCGCCAAAGGGGGGGTACCGCCTACGTATATACACAACAAGCATTAACTAAGGCTAAGGAAAAAGTAGGTATGCAGAAGGTAACTTGACATTAGACATCATGGGAACAATTTATATGCTCCACAACCTTCTGAATATGGTTCTAAAATTCGACAAAGTCTGAATAGGAACTGGAACATTTTAACAGTCGACAACAAATTAAAAAAAAAATTACCATCCAGACCCACTAAGGGTTTAGGAGAGGTAAAGTTTGAAGATATGTAGTCAATACGGACCCAAGTTATGAGGTTATAGGAAGGAGATTTAATCATGGTGGCTAAGAGATCGAAAGGATGTGTTGAAGTGTGAAAAACTGTGTTAGTGTAAAAAAATTGATATCTAAATCTTCTTTTAAACATACCCAATGGGACAAAATAGTTTATATCCGTCATTTTTATTACATGCACTACCACCTTTGTGATATATTTATTATGGTTGCACCGGCAAGCTATTTACGGAGGGAAAACGGACTTGATGTTAAAGGATGGAAGGGCAAGATCTGACATCAATGTAGCATTTATAGGGACAAAACGAAGGGGCAAACCTGTTGCCAAACATTTTCTGGAAAAAGAATACGATTTCGGTATCGGAATATATTGACCAGAGATCATGTACCAGCCCACAATAGGGGTGGAGTAGATCTAAGATAGCTACTACAGAGGAGGAGTTTTTGGATAAAAACACTGGATTCAGTTAAAACCCAAGGGCTTGATGAATCAATGTACTTTCAATGACATTACCTTAACAATAGGTTTGATGTTTGCTGATAAGAGTTGGAGTTTGCTCCTTGTTTAGAGGGACATTTACCTGGTTTTGTTTTTTTTATATTGTACTGTTGTTTTTACAGTGGGATTTTTTAGACTATTATATCCGATATATATATATTAGATAACTTTTCAATACAGTGAGTCTTGTGTCACTATGGGTAGTAAATGTAAGACTGTTTGAATAGGAATGTTTTTAATCGCTCACTGCACCTGATGATTATATGCATATAACTCACTTCATATTATATTATGTAGCCACTGATTTTATGGTCATTTGAAAGTCAGCGTTTTTAATATATTTCAGGCTAGCGTTTTTTTATCACAAGTAAATTATGGCACTCTAGCACTTTTGAGTAACTGTAAAATGTTTACACTAGGGGTGTTACACTGATAATCTGTGATATGTGACAATTGGAGGGGAGGGGGGTGTTAGGTTATTAGTTGATTGTTTGCATGGCAGAACTATAGCTTGAGGAAAGGTCTTAGACACAGACCGAAACTTCGCTATGCTGTTTTGTTTGCACATGTAATAAAAAGTGGAACTTCTGCACAAGTCCTGTGAGGTGCTCTGCAATTTGTTTCAAGGTATATATATAGATGATAGTGATGAGATAGATATAGATAGACAGGGATAGTAGATACATAGATAATAGATAGATAGATAGATAGATAGATAGATAGATAGATGATAGATAGAAGAGATAGATAGATAGATAATAGATAGAAAGATAGATAGGATAGATGATGATAGATAGATAGAAAGATATATATATATATATATATAGATATATATAGATAGATAGATAGATAGATAGATAGATAGATAGATAGATAGATAGATGATAGATAGATAGAATAGTGAGAGATCGATAGATAATAGATAGACAGAGATAGATAGATACATAGATAGATAGATAGATAGATAGATAGATTAGTGATAGATAGATGATAGATAGATAGATAGATATAGATGAGGATATCGAATAGATAGACAGAGATAGATAACAGAGATCGATAGATAGATGATAGATAGATGATAGATAGATAGATAGATGAAGATAGATAGATAAAATAGATAGATAGATAGATGATAGATAGATAGAAATAGTAGACAGAGATAGATAGATAGATAGATAGATAGAACAGACAGATAGAAGCAGACAGACAGACGATGATAGAGAGATAGCTAGATAGACCAGATGTATGATGAGGGATAGATAGAAATAGACAGACAGATAGATAGATGATAGTGATAGATAGATAGATATAGATAGACAGAGATAGATAGATAGATAAGACAGATAGACAGGCAGGAAAGACAGACAGATGATAGAGAGATAGCTAGATGAGACAGAGTGATATAGAGGATAGATAGACAATAGACAGACAGATAGATAGTATATATGATAGATGATAGATATATGATAGATAGATAGATAGATAGATAGAATAGGCAGATGATGATAGAGAGATAAGATAGATAGATAGAATAGATAGACAATATGATAGATATGATAGATATGATAGATAAGATAGATAGATAGATAGATAGATTGATGGATATTAGATAAATTAAATTATAATATAGTTAAACTATTACATTTCCAAATCGGTACCTTTATTATTAAAAACTATTACATTTCAAAATCGGTACCTTTAGTTGGTAACAAGTGTAAAAAAAAGTGGTCCGCTCTCATGCTGGCTTAATGCTCAGGTTAAAAAGGGAAATGGAAAAAAAGAAAAGGGGGGCTTTTTAAATTTTGAAAAAAAAAACAGAAGGCACAGAACAGGCTTACAGGGAGTACAAAAGGTAATAAAGAGTGCAAGAAAGCAATTTTAAACTAGCTTAAAATAGTAAAATGAAATACGGATTGCTGAACAAAGCAAGTCCAACCCCAAAATGTTTTTTAAGTATATAAATGGTTAAAAAGTGAGGACTGAGAATGTGGGCACATTAAATAATGGAGGAGGTGTGGTGTAGAGGATGCCGAAAAGGCTAATCTGCTAAACCGTTTTTTACATCGGTTTTTTACTGTTGAGAATCCTTGTCTTACGGTAGGGATTTGTAGAAAAATTCAGGAAGAAATGAGAGTTTTCACATTGGTAACGGAGGATATGGTGGGACGGAAACAATTAGACAAAGTTAATATCAATTAAAGGCCAGGACCAGGGATTGCATCCTAGGATTTTAAAAGGGCTGTTTCAGTTCTAGTAAGACCACTGTTTCTCATATTTTTCAGATCGCTTTGTCTGGGGATGTGCCGCTGATTGGAAAGAAAAAGCCAATGTAATACCATATTCAAAAAAGGTAGTCGTTCACAGCTGGTAACTATATACCTGTAAGCATAACATCAGTGGTAGGGAGTGATGGAAACTTTGTTTAAGGGATCATATCCTAGACTTTGTCTCAGCGAATCATCTTATTAGTAGTAGTCAGCATGATTATGAGAAAAGATAATTCCCAGACAAATTTAATTGGTTGTTATGAAGAAGTGAGTAAGAGTTGGACTCAGGCCAGCAGTGGATGTGGTATATTTGGATTTTGCAAAAAGCTTTTGATACTGTGCCACATGGCGACTAATGTATAAAACTGAGGACTGTCGCCTTAAAGAAACATTGTTCATGGATAGAGAACTGGTTATTGGACCGCAAAACAAGAGTGGTGGTTAATGGAGCTACATCTATGGGGGCTAAAGTTCTAAGCCTCAGGTTCTGTACTGGGGCCGC
>CM033473.1:294080798-294115843 GCA_019447015.1 Hymenochirus boettgeri
TGACAAGTTAAATCAACGTGTATAAAGCCCACTTCTGGACAAGCCACATCCCACTTCCAGACAAAGCACCACCCACTTTCAATTATAAAACCACACCCCTTCCGGCGGCGAGGGGGGCAGCATTTGGAATTTTGTGTCAGGTGCCAAAAAGTCTAGAGACGGCCCTGGGAGCATTATCTTATTTGGTTACCATTTTCAAAAGAAGATCAAGAGATAGAATTGGTGAAAAACTGAAACAAAATACCAAGCTAGAAATATATTAATCCAAGTAAGCAATTTATGGTTAATCATATAAATATTATACATCTTGTTACAAATGTATTCATAGCTCATCATCAATATATACAAATGTTATAGTCACAGATAAGACCATGAGGGGCTAGAGACCTTCATTTATGTATCTATAAGATCTCTTTCTTTTTGGGTAACAAGTTACTGCCCCGTCGTCTCCTAGGTATAGGAACATATGACCAAACCTTTCAGTTGATTTTGACATTTGTCAAAAGTGTTTGATACAGGCAATTTCATATTGCATTTTCTAATCGAGACACCAAGACTTCTATGGAGACAAATAGAAAAGAGGTTAGCGGCTCAGGTTCCTACCATAGCTTCTCATCCCCCGATCCTTCGGACTCAAGCGTGAACACCCATTGGGCTTCCAATCTGACTATTTAAGATGCTCCACATGGAAACTTTTTGGGTCGCACAGCTATTCACAGATGGGTCTGAGTCAGAATTTTCCTAAAAAAGGCATCTTTATTCATAAACCTTTATAAATCATTAGCATGGTGAGCAGCAGTAGTAGAAAATGGGTCAGAGCATAATCGTCTGAATAACTCCTTAATCATAGAGCTATGATCTAACGTGTTTTTTTATGAGTATCCCGACTCGGACCCATCTATGAATAGCTGTGTGACCCAAATAGTTTCTATGTGGAGTTTCCTCTACGGAGACACAGCATGAGTTATCAGGAGGGAATTCTAGGGGAATGTTCCTGTGCATGTCCCTATGTAAATTTACCAAAGTTGGATTTAGATTTGCATTGTACTCAGATTAAATTACTGGATGTGCAAATATTTGCAAATTATATTGCCATCCATTGTAAAAACTTAGCAGCTTGTAGAAATATTCACTTTACCTGCCAGTAACTGGACAGCTGGGTCCTTCTTGGTGTCTAGTGAGGTATCTGCTGGGTTGTCCATCTGTCCCACTGTAAGTATGATTATAATGTTTCCTGGATACAATTTTCTCTCGTATTGCTTCCATGTTGCTTGTGTTCGCTTTGATTTGGAACTTTCTCTCCATTTTCTTTATTTTTCAGTCCTTCTATAGACAAATGTACGTTTTGCAGGATGTTACTATCTATGTGACACTCATCATAGCCAACTAAAAAATGTTGGATTTTGGAAAAATGTGCTGACAGATCAACAAGGCTTGATAAAGGGTGGAGGTCCACGTGAAACATTGCCAGAGAGACGTCTCACAGTTGGGTGTAATAAGAAATAAGCCCTTTCTGGAGTATCCTGTTGCACTGAGGACTGGAGAGCAGTACAGCCAGCAGTGGGACGACCTGTGGAGGAGTGTTTTTCGATAAATTGTGAGTTTATATAACCATCCTATAGAAAGGGAGAAGTGTTTCCATGCGATGAGTTCTGATTTTATTTAAGGTTCCCCAAGGGAGAGGACACACGGCATGTGGGAGGCACAAATACCATCATACAGCTAGTGGGAGAGCTAGGGAAGAAGGACACATGAGTGCAGTAGCAGCTATTAGCTGCAATGTTTAATGCCAGGGGAGATGTTCTTGCCTCTTTGTGGTCACAGTGAATAGAAGGCTGGTGGTACCTCATTATCACTTACATCATCATGGGTCGAGAGGTGATACTTCATTACCATTCAGTATCAGTGTATGCCTAGCCCATTTCTGTGGAGAAGTTATCCTTCATGAACCATTACATTTGAACTGTTACATATTATCTTAGACACATGTTAAACCTACAGGACTATATCCTTTTGATTTACCCATCTATTGAGACCCAGCCCTGATTTCCAGTTTTATTAAAATGGAAACTTTTCTTACTTTGTAACATTGGCTACTTAACATCTCTTGGATACAATGTTTGTAATAATGCCTATATCCTTAAAGGGACACTATACTGAAAAAATGACCATGCCTCATCGTAATCTATAATTGAATACATGTAAGTAGTACTTACTCTGATTTGCATGTGTTGCTGCATGCCTTCAATCCAGCACACATTTTGTTTAGCAGAAGTATCCCCCCTCCCTCTTTTAACCACTCCCACTTCCATCTAACCTGACTTTTTTCCCACAAACCACCTTCTAACTAGTATAAATGCTTACCTTGCTATATGGATAACCAAAGGTCCATGATGTAACTTCCCCTGGGAGGGTATATAGGGAATGTTTAAAGGACAACTAACTGACAGTTGCTAACTGGAAGAACTAGGAATCAGAAACAGGGGCAACAGGACATTGTGCAGGATTTCAGGTTAGATTTATATATTTCACATTTCAAACTATTACCGTTTAGGGTTTTGGGGGGTGATTTACCTGTATGTTTTCATTTTGGGGCTGGACTTGCCCTTTAACAATGATTAATATGGTGGCTCACATCTTGACAAAGAGGTTACTATGTATGGGAAACGTGGCAAATGTATAATGTGAGAACTTTATTTCAATAAATAAACTATTGAAAAGGAATCCTGGAGTGTGACTCTTTTTTCATGTCTTGTCTATTTATACGAGCATATGGCTGTCATCTAAATAAACATTAGAAAACAATGCTGTAAAAATCTGGTGCAATGTATAAAAACACAATCAATTACACTACTAAAAATGACCTTACATTTTAACAAGAAAATTTGTCACAAACTCAAATGTAAATGCACATTCTATATGATAGTGACTCTGTACATCGCCCCCATAGGGTCATTATTAACTGCCAATGCATGTATTTGGTTTATAGAACTCTAGGATTTCCGTTTGCTATTTTCAAAAGAAATCTATTTAATTTGTTTCTTGTAGAGAAATATACATAGAACCTATCAACAGCTGGACACCTGGTTCCTCTTTGGAGCACTCTCCATTTTCTTCATTTATATGAGTACATGGGCAAGTGGTGACCCATAGGAACCAACCCATCACGACATCTTGAAGACTCTACTCAAAGTTCCTCCTCGGTCTTGGACAGATCTGTCCATCCATCACTCTACAAGGGAAACAATGGATTTAAAATATATATTTCAGATAGTGATCCCAACAATATTGTATCTACTGGGAATGATAGTAAATGGGTTTATTGTGGTGACGTCTTTACTGGAATGGAAAACTAAACAAAGTCTCAAACCCACTGACACGGTCCTGATGGGTGTAACCAGAATGTTTTTTGATATAGTTAATGAAAGTTATTAATTGTACCAGACTTATCATGTAGACAGATATATACCATTAATGATGTCTGGATTTATTTAAACTGGAGCGGCCTGTGATTTGTGTCATTGCTCAGTGTCATCTACTGTGAGAAGATCACAAACTATAACAACTGTGTGTTCATCTACATGAAGCTCAACATCACCAAACTACTAAAGTTATTCATCGGGTCATTGCTGCTTTATAGGCGAGTGCTACATCTTTCAGCTTTCCAACTATTTAGGGTTTGGAGGTAATTAACCTATATATGATTTTTCATTTGAGGGCTGAACATTCTCTTCAGGTCTTATTACCCAACATAGGTATTGGGCTTAGAGACAACTGACTTCTCTCCACAATCACCACTTCCCAGTCCAGGATTTTCCTTTTACATGATTGGTCAGTTCTACCTTTATCCAATGCAATATTATCCATTATTGGATGAACTATCCTAGTCAAGCCCCTGATCCATCTTATTGTTGTTCCTCAGTAGGGGAGTTACCATTATTCCATATTCTGTAATGTTTAAAACGTTTGTCTTAAAAAGTGAGAAGTTCACCCAGCACCAAACCTGGTGGACTCCAGTTTCTTATTCCACATTATCCAGCAGCAGTATGGCAAAAGGAAAGAAATTGGCCACCTCATGAGACACTAGCACCTAATTTATAGTCTGGTGTAAAAGGTGCAACACCACATTACCTTTAAAGGTTACATTTTATGAAAAAATCTAGTTTAAGGGGCATATTTATAAAATTGCAATATTTAAAGGAGAACTGAACCCACATTTTTACACTCCAGAGTCTAAAAATATCCCCTCTAAAAAACACCAATAAACTGTAACTGCCTGAAAACTGGATAAATAACTGTGTGTATGTACAGTGACTGGCCACACCCCTGATCTCAGTCACATGCTTCCTTGCCTATTCTGTCCTGTAAAAGGATTGGCTAGAGGCTACTAGTGGGTGTGACCAACTGTAACAAGTTCCTGCAGTATCTTAGGATTGAGCATGTTTAAAGGGCATGTCCACCCGTTTAAAAAAATGTTTTGATATATTGTAGGGCTTCCTACCCCAGCCCCAACCACCATAATAGAATTATCAGAAACTCCTCCGATCTTTACTTACCTTCTCTCTCTCCTCCGTTGCACTGCCCGGCCTTCTGCAAGCAGGAGGCCGGACTGGCAGCTGCGTCCCTAATTGGCTGAGGGACTTCCGGCTGCTTAGAATGCCGGGGGAGAGAGGGAAGGTAAGTAGAGTTCTGAGGACTGTCTGATAATTCTATTATAGCGGTTGGAGCTGGGGGAGGAAGCCCTACAATATGACCAAGGGGATTGTAGCTAGGAGCAGGGAGAGGGATGGGCTGCAGTGCACATGGCTAAATTCTCCTGGAGGAGAGAGAGGAGGCAGAGTCCTATTTGGAGCAGGGATGTAAGGTAAGGATTTTATTACACTACAGGGTGGGGCCAGTAGTGGGTTACATTATTGTTTTTAAAGGGCATGTCCACCCCCAAAACTATAAACCCCCCCACTACTGGCCCCATTGTGTAATGTAGTTTAATCCTTACCTCACATCCCAGCTCCATATGGTTCTCCTGTAGTCCCCCCCAAAGTCCCAAAAACTGCCCACCAGGAGGATAGCAGAGTCCATATAGGACTCTGCCTCCTCTCTCTCCTCCAGGAGAATTTAGTCATGTGCACTGCAGCCTCCTACCTGGCCTCCGGGAGAAGTTTGGCATGCGTACTGCAGCCCTTCTCCCCCCTCCCTCCCCCTCCCGATTAGGATTCCCTCCCCCTAGCATAAAACCCTTTTTACAAAACATTCCCCCTGTCCCCCCAGCCCCAACCGCTCTATTAGTAATATCAGAAAATGCCCAAAACATTACTTACCTTCACTCTTGCCTCCGCCGCACTGAACTCCTGGCAGCCGCGTCCGTGATTGGCTGCCGCTCAGCCAATCACAGAAGCGACTGCCTGTCCCGCCCCTCTGCTTGCATTTTCTCGCAAGCAGAGGACCTGGCAGCGCGGCGGAGGAAAGAGGGAAGGTAAGTAAAGTTTGGGGCACTTTCTGATATTACTAACATAGTGGTTGGGGCTGGGGGGACAGGGGGAACGTTTGGTAAAAAATTTTTCAGAAGGGTGGATATACCCTTTAAAGAACATTAATGGTCAGTGACCACACTGTGTGATACTGGGATGTAGGGAAATAAAATACAAACTCCATGTTAGAAAGGTAAATATCCCAACAACCATATCAAAATGAGAGGTAAGACACCGATTACTGCTTTTATATAAGGTTCTCTTCCTTCTGAAAGAGTTTTGTTCTGGGGCTTCCGTTGTCCTTTAACCATAATGGTGTATATGTATAGTTTTATTTATATGGCGGCTCTTGGGGGAGCATCACTGTACTATATTACAATACAAAAAAAATTCCAAAGAGGGACAAAAAGTATTATTATGTGCATTAATGGACAACCGTAGTGTTGTTGCTCCACCCCCATCTGGTCCAGAGGCTCCAAGTTGTCTCCTTTCGAAATTTTAATGGGCAGACCCTTTCCTACGCCTTGGGCAGTTAAGACAGGGACATTAATTACAGGTGATCTGGAATTTATCCAGGAAGCTTACGTGGCAAAACTGATTGAAAAATTGAATAGTATCTATGGTGATGTTTCTTTGTCTTTTCCTTTACCTTCTAGTGCTCCAACGCACCCGTTCAAACCAGGTGATGTGGTCTTGGTAAAGGCGTTACATCAACACAAATCCTTAGAGCCTCCATATGGTTTTCCGCTGACTGTCGAAGCCGTGACGCGTACAGCTATCCTGGTCGAAGGCAATCCATCGTGGATACATGCTTCCAGAGTAAAGCGCGCACCGAATCTGTTGATTGGAGAACGAGATGACCACCGAGATGACCACTCAGATGACTTCAGAGGTGACAAGGCACCCACCCTCGGGAAGAAGAAGTAAGATGAGCCCAGACCCCAATCCAGTGGGGAATCGTGAAATCCAGATGACATACATTTTCCTGACCTGTTCATTGTTCATCTTATTGTGTGGTTTTCCCCACTTTGAAGTTATTATAATGAACAGAGCTTCCCGCTCTATTGCTCCCCGTGTTCCATTGCCCCCGGGTAACATCTGGGAGTATACTTCAAAAAGGCTCCTAAACACAACTGACTTTTGTTTAGGAAATGTAAAAGGTGCTCAGGACATTATAAGTACTTGTTTAATTGCTATTCCAGCTTCAGTTCCAACCCCCCATGATTCATAGTTGCTCAATCAAGCCATGTGTACTCCAAAATGTCCTCCTCATCACAACCGAGTTTAACATATAATCCATCCCACTAGACATGTTCTCTTCCAAAACAGGTGCGCCATCATCAATGACGTTGAAAATATCTTTACAAAACAGCCTCTAACCAACTAAATAATGATGTTGAAAATATCTTTACAAAACAGCCTCTAACCAACTAAATAATGATCTAATTTTATTTACGAAC
This sequence comes from Hymenochirus boettgeri, assembly GCA_019447015.1. Classification (NCBI taxonomy): domain Eukaryota; kingdom Metazoa; phylum Chordata; class Amphibia; order Anura; family Pipidae; genus Hymenochirus; species Hymenochirus boettgeri. The sequence continues at coordinate 294,087,727 of CM033473.1, forward strand.
CCTAACCCCATATACATGCATCACCTTCCCAATCATACATATTCCAAAGCTTTCACACTGCCTCCCTCGACTACCATTTTGACGTTGTAATATTTACTAAAACACTTTTAAATCTCTGACTTGCTAATAAGGAAAAACAAGACCGTCAAGACTCTTCTATTTACACACCATAATCTGTGTACATGATACACCACATGTCAAATTTATTTACATTTAGATTATGTGGGTGCAATATCTGAACCATTTCCACACTGCATTATAATGGCCACCAAAAAGTACCTCAATTAAAAGATGTGCAATCAAACCGACTATCACACATACAAGTGTCCCATGCTGATCCATCATACCTAACATTCATACATTAAATAATAAACTTTGTGTGTGATTTGAATTTTATGTGTATTTAAATAGTTTTTATTGCGTATGTTGTTTTGATTGCATGTGTACTAAATTTTTTTTTTTTGATGGGAATATATATTATGATGTGGTACTATGTATGAGTCTTTGTAACTGCTTTAGTGACATTTCATTAAGTGTATTAGTTATTGTAACACTAAACATTGCATGTATATTTAAGTGTTTGTGTATGAGTGCATGATGTAGTTTATTTTCATTTTACCATTTTTTGTTATATGTTTATTTATGTGTTCACTATGAGTGTTAATTACTTATATTTTAAAAATGCAGTATATACATATTACTTAAACAAAAGATTTAAATTCAATGTAATATATGTATTACATTAGATCATTTAGGACTCGGTCTATGAAGGCAAACCTTGACGTTGGTGACCGAGCTTATTATAAAGTGGACAAAATGTTTTGTATATTCGCTTATGAATTCAATTTAGTATATATTAATTGATTATTTGAAGTTTAATCAATAATTATAACAAAAAAATATTAGTGCTATAGAGATAGTAATAGGACATTCTGTTCACTTTATTTACTAATTGCTTTCATTTATTAATGATACACTTATAGAAAGCATTATTACATTGAAAAGCTGAAAATATGCACAATATCCATAGCATGTTCACTTGCATTATCAGGAAGCAAAAAATAAAAAATGGCTTCTGAATCTGAAAGTGGTCCGTGTACAAGTAGCGATAGAACGAGGGAAGAACGTGTAAGTAACAATTTTTTTTTATATATTTTATTTTTCTTCTGATTTAAATTTATAATAGTATTTTTAAAAATGGTGTTTTTTGTAACAATAGTTTCAGGATCTTCTAAAGGAGTTGGACAATCGTCCGGAGGTTAAATACTCTCAGGATTGTTTTCCTGACAATCCGACCAGAGGGAGGAAAAGGAAAGCAGACGAATCAGATAGTGACAGCTCTGAAGAAAACAGTGACAGAGTTGGAAACATAGAGTGGTGCAAGTGTGGATCTTGCATTCCAATGACGAGAGGCATTGAATGTTTGTGTTGCCATGATGTGGATATGATCTATTCAAAAGTGGAAGATAGAGAGAGAGAGAGAGAGAGAGATAATAGATAGATAGATAGATGAATGATAGATAGATAGAGATATAGATAGAAAGATAGAGATAGATAGATAACTAGAGAGATAGATAAATAGAGAGATAGATAGATAGAGAAATAGATAGATAGATGATAGATAGAAAGATAGATAGACAGAGAGATAGATAGATAGATGGATAGATGATAGATGATAGATATATAGATAGATAGATAGATATATAGATGATATATATAGAGAGATAGATGATAGATAGATAGATAGATAGATAGATAGATAGATAGAGAGATATATGATAGATAGATAGATATCCATTTATATGCTTCATGTCCTTCTAAACAAATTAATTCAACTACCAACATCGCACCCTCTTTCCTTTTTTTTACTGTTATAATTGGTGCACTGCAACGTTGAAATCCTTTATGTTGGCAACGTATTTTAAAAAACAACGAGGTCAAGTTTGAATCAAAAACAATATATTTTTCTTCTTCAACAGGATCTTTTGATTTCTCAGATAGTTCTTCTTGACTACTGTCTAAAAATGATAATGTATCTGGATTAAAGGATGATCCTTGTGTTTCTGGAATGGAAATATCCAAAGTATTATCAATAGGTGTAGAATTTACCTCAGATGGAATAGTGGTTATAGATATATTAGCTGGTTCTGAAACCATCTCATCATCTAACAAAATATTTTTTTCAGGCTCTTTTATAGATGTGGAAAAGTAGATCGGGTAAGTATGATCCTTTTGTATCCCCATGATGTCTTCTTCTATAGTGTCATCTACAGTTTGGCACTCCTTGTCCATCTTTTTAAGTAAACTATGGCAATCCGTAGCAACACTTTTACTATAAAATAGAGGGTCTGTGGAGGTACTTACACTATTTTGTGTAATGCTGTAGTCATACTGTGTGTATTTATGAGCAAGTTTAGCAATTATTCTAACTATAGTACTTGTGCCTGATGTATGAAGCATTACTACAGATTGCTGCATTCCAACTGTAGGAATATTTCCTATTGATGTTTGTTCATCATCGTCAATTCTTCTTCTTTTAGCAGAAGGCTGGGCATAAAGTTGATGCAAAGAATGTGGATTTATCGAGCTAGCAGCGAAATTAGTAGGTACTGCTGTTGGCTTTAAAATCCGCAACTTACCCTTTATAACATACATATCTTCTGAAAAGTGTTCCGAACACATTCTAAATCTTGCATTCTTTATGCCTTCTAAAATACGCTGTGCCATGGCATCTAAATCTTCATAATTGTCTCCGGTTTGTTGCAACCATACCTTGATTCTTTGAAAATTATTGGGAAATGGATGTAACGTTACATGTGGGTAAAGATTTTTTTTACCTGTCATGTATGGACAACCTCTGACAACACATTTTGGCATATCTGAAAGCAGAAATAATATTAAAACATTAATACAGTAATTATAAAAAATTTATTTTGATTGTTATTGTACAACATGCTTTATACAAAACCACGTAAACTATAAGCCAGGAGCAAAAAAAATTCATGAATATTACACAGTATTAAACATGTAACAATCCATCCATCCAACAAAAAACATAAAATAATAAATGTGGGTATTAAAAAAAATTCCACAAAAAAAAAATCAATGTTCTGCAACATTCTTGAATTTTTCTCTGTATTACACATATAACAATCCAGCTAGATAAATTTCATTTACCAATCATAAATAGTAATAATAGTTGTGGGTATTAATATCAATAAAAAACACCACAAAAGCAACAACGCATTATAAAAAAAACCCATATAAACAATATCTGGTAAACAGAAATCCGTGCCATGTGCTCCTACATTACATAATATTACACCACATTTCACTTAATACCATCCAGTTCATGTAACAATGACATGAACTGCATTGCCATCAATAAAATAATTAGAAATATATCTAATACATGAATGAATAAAGAACACGTTATATTTTTTAATAAAAATATAATAACATTTGTATTTATGTATGTATGTACATACATACATTCTCAATTACTTCTACATGTACATGGGTATTTCATAAACAATAGTTGTTCCCATATATTTACCAATATATGTTATATGAAACCTCAAGCAATACATTTTTGGTAAAATACAAATATATATAGGATTTAGCGAGATAAATCATTTATTTACTTATGATGTCTTCAAGACAATGTACAGCCGTTCCCCTGTTAACAGGTGCAGCGCTCCGGAGTTTCTGTGGCATGAGCGCGCCTTGAATCAGGGCACTGTGTGGATGCGTGCTGTGGACGAGCGCTTACGAGGCAGAGGTGGGCGTGTTTCCATGCGCGAACTCCGATTGGATAGCGCATCTCTGACCTGCTATTGGTTGGGGCAATGGCAGATTCCGATTGGATGAACAAGTTTGAGCGACGGGAGACTGGAGAATAGACTACTTCCGCTCCAGGCTGCGCAATACACCACTGAGGATGTGACTGTCAGTGACATGTTGGAGGATGATGGGAGATTTCTCCATTTTAAAGGTCTCCCGCCCCCTTGCTTTCTCAAACCGCCCCTTAGGAAATGCTGAGCATGACACAAAGCTGACCAGTGCTGCATGGTTCATCTTAAAGGTAGGATACTGGCTTTTTTTATTACTGTGCTTTGTATGTAGACCACAGTTCTCCTTTAATACATGTGGTGCCATTTTAGTTTTTGGAAGGGTATGGGTGGATAGATTAGCTTCTAATTCTACTGGATGGGGGTTGCCATAATATATAAAGTGACCCCTACAATCCCTTATTTATTTTATAAAGTTTATATTTGCTTGGAGGTGAAGTGGGGAGATTGGCATCTTTATTGTATTAGGGCAGTGGGTGACTCACTTCAACATTATCAATGATCCATCTATTTTGTTACTAAATAACAATTTATTAAATCCAAATTTCTTTAAATGCTGCACAGCTGACTTGTTTTTCTTATGAATGATACTTGCACTTTCGAAAAATACAGTAGCAATGGGAGTTTCTCAAATTTACTGTACTGCAAAACCCCCTTGCTGAAGAGAAGACCGTACTGGGTATGCAAGTAGAAAAGAGAAGACAGCACCAGGTAAGTATAACTAGTTGCTTTGCACTTATTTTCTGTGATGTGTTCTGTAGTTATTTTGTCACCTGTTTGTAATATTTTGTACGAAGAGATGAGTACTGTAGGGTTTTATTATGGACAGTTCATTTCAAAAAACGTACTATTTTGTGGCAGTTTCATCGTACCTTTTCCAGTCCCTTTCCAGAGAAGATCCCAGTGCATAGTTTATTTTAATAGTTAATATTCAGGGAGATTCAATAAAAGTTCTTATCGTTTAAAATGGGGCTAATTTTGCCCCAACCAATCAGATCTTATTTAACATTTGTAAGCTAACATCTGATTGGTTGGGGCAAAATTAGCCCCATTTTAAACGATAAGAACTTTTATTGAATAATCCTGATTGTGTTTTATTATTATTGTATTTCTAAAGGTCTACTGTTTCGGTTATTTATAAACCCAACTGTTTACATTTGCACTGTCTTGTAACTTTTATATATTAGTACGGTTTTCACTTTATTATTTCCGATTTCCATGCCAAAATGTATCCTCCATAAGTCTGGCTTTCAAAAACATAAAGAGCAAGAGCAATAGGAAAGATTAAAAAAGAAACAATCAATCTTCAACTACTTTCCAACTAAAAGCACCCAAAAAGCTACTGAAACTAGTACATCTCCTGAAGCAGTTTTGCCAGCCACTCCCACGATTAATGAAGATAGAATGCCTTCTTGCTGTACCTCAAAAGATGAAACGTTGATAGTTTGTGAAGAAGAGATGCCATCAAGTGGTAAGTCAAGTACACTACTTGTCAAATAATTGAAGATGTTCCTCTCTATGTGTCAGAAGACATTCAGGGAGATTCAATAAAAGTTCTTATCGTTAAAAATGGTGCTTATTTTGCCCCAACCAATCAAATATTAAATAACATTTGAATGCTAACATCTGATTGGTTGGGGCAAAATTAGCACCATTTTTAACGATAAGAAATTTCATTGAAGAACCACTTACAGCAGTGACACCATTGAAATTGACACTTCTACAGTTCCCAGTGAATCTTCTGAAAACCTTGGATGGAAGGATCCTGCATTTTGGCCAGAAATTCTTAAGGAGAAAGACAGAGAAATGTTCTGGATTAAAGACAGAGGAGGAGTTTAAAGAAAATGGCACAGTCTATGAGTAAAGATGCAGATGGACGGCTTTTTAGTGAATTCCTTCTTTATGTAAAATCCTCAAATGGACGAGAGAAGATTTTAAGAGATTGGCTCAGTTGGAGTAATAGCAAACAAACATTATATTGCATTATTTGCTTGGTATTTCCCACAGATTACAGCAGCAAGGGTGCAAGTTTCCTCTGCAGAAAGGAAGGCTTTGAACCAGCAAAAAATAGGTGGCATAGGCTGTGTATACGATTACCAGAACATGAACAATCATCTCAGCAAAAAAAAAAAACCTTGTTCTTGGCCTCAAGGAATTTGGCATTTAGGGGGAGCACACATAACATTGGAGATGTTGAAAATGGAAATGTTTTCAGAACCCTTGAACTACTATCTCATTATGATGCATTGCTCCTTGACCATCTAGAAAAAGTAATGACTAGCCAAGAGAAAGGAAAGCAATTACCAGCTCATTATCTGTCCACCCAAAACGCATTTATTGACATTTGTGGAAACCATATTCTGAATTCTATTCTTTCTGAGAGAAAATGAGCCATATATATTTGCCATCATATGTGATGCTACCCCAGATATTTCTCATACGGAGCAGAATGTAATTGGTATAAGATATGTTCACAGGGATTCATCAAAATTCATGTTTTTTTGTTCCAACATTAAAGAGAGGTCCCTTGAAGAAGATGGGGAAGAAAGAGCTGAAATGATTATGTCAAGATTGAGCAAGTTTGGACTTGATCTCAGTGATTGCAGAGGTCAAGGATATGATAATGGAGCAAATATGTCTGGCAGAAATTAAGGAGTGCAAGCCAGAATCCAGGAGAAATACCCTGAAGCAATATATTGCCCTTGTGCTGCTCACACGCTTAATCTAGTAGGAGTACATAGTGCATGCAGCATGCATGAAGAGTGAACAGATTGTATATTCTTTATATTGCTGCTGCCAATATCAAGGTTCTAACTGAAGAAATGCAGTCACTTCTGCAGTCACAACTGGCCTTCTCTACTTCCAGAAGCTACTGTGGCAGCGAATAATTTGATAAATAAATCCCACATAACTAATGAACACACAGCAGCTAAGACAGACAAGAACGCGAAAAGAAGATGCACAGCAAAATATTTAAAATCATTGTGTTCTTATTAACATTAGATACCATCATTTCTGATCTTCGGTGACGGTTTCAATCAATGGAAGTAATTTGCTCCCGTCCTGAAATAAGGGAAGCTTTTCAGAACTCCTAACGTTCTCTCGCGAATTGATCTCAGCATATCCACATGACTTGCTGGGAGAACTGCAGCATCTTCGTTAGGTGAAGCAACGTTTTCAGAAGACCTTCAGCCATTGGATCTGCTAAATGCAATTTATATCCTACAGCTTCAGGGAATCTTTGGTGAGGTATTCATTGCTCTAAGAATATTCACAACTCTTCCATTGTCAGTGGCTGAAGGAGCATTTAGTAAACTGTCCTTGATTATAAACAGCGTTTAAATAGCCACGCAGTCATTTCCATCAAAAATGAGCAGGCAAAAAAGCTTCAAGGACCTGAGAAAAGACTAAGCAAACCGGAAGGTGAGGCGGCTGACTCTGAGATAGAGGATACCTTTTACTTTTGCATCCCTGGATCTTTTGTAGTATGCAGATCCAGCGACTTCTTCTTTGGTAGTGATTACTGGGAGAACTTATATAGACTAATAATACCCTCCTTTATTTACATCTGTTACATCTTGGACATTGATTTGTACTTGAATACTGTATTTGTTGATGTTAAAGGCCATGTCCCACCCCCAAAACTATAATCCCCCCCACTATGGCCCCAACATGTAGTGTAGTAAAATCCTTACCTCACATCCCAGTTCCATAAGGTTCCCCTGTAGTCCCCCCCAAAGTCCCAAAAACTGCCCACCAGGAGGATAGCAGAGTCCATATAGGACTCTGCCTCCTATCTGGCCTCCGGGAGAAGTTTGGCATGCGTACTGCAGCCCTTCTCCCCCTCCCTCCCGTTTTGCTATCCCTCCCCGTACCATAAAAGTCCCCAGAACTCTACTTACCTTCCCTCTCTCCCCCGGCATTCTGAGAAGCTGGCAGCCGCGTCCGCTGCCTCTCAGCCAATCACGGACGCGGCTGCCGGTCCCGCCCCCTGCTTGCAGTGTCTCGCAAGCAGAAGGCCATGCCGGGTGTCGGAGGAGAGAGGGAAGGTAAGTAAACATCGGGGCACTTTCTTAAATTAATTTTATAGCGGTTGGGGCTGGGGGACTGTATTCTATTATATGCTAAAAGTTTATATTAAGGGTGGACATGCCCTCCAATCATAAAAACAACTTTTCTTCTATTGATCTATCATAGAAGGATTTCCATGTACCTGTAATGTCAGCCCCCATGCTTCTCTCCTGTGCAAGTTATTTTACCTTTGTAATTCGGAACATTGTGCAGGACATAGCTCCGCCCATTATGCACTCCCATCCGCGAGTGCACTAGCCAATGTGCACGGTCCATTCCCGCATGCGCAGTTAGTCTGGCGCTCAGTTGGGTGGGAATGTAAGGGTTACGTTCCCATGGCAACTAGCGATGTGCTGGCACTCGTGCGTCTGGGGAACGCATGAAAGTTGTTCTGGCTCCGGCTGCTTTACACTCCCAACCCCCTTGCACCAGCTTTTACCTTCACCCCCTGAACACTATCGTGCAGAGGCAGGGAGTTTTTTTTGCAACAAGAGTCATGGTTTGGCTTGCATGTGACTGATAAGATATCCAGCAGAGGAACAGACACGCCCACAGGAACGAGTAAAATTTTCCTAGGCTGCTGCAGAGATTCAGAGGATCATTTTTTTGGGGGGGAACGGTAGAGGGAGGGTTGGGGGATGGAGTACTTTGATTTAAAAGAGTTTTCATGACTGGAGATACCAGATACTGGAGTGCACTATACTGTTACCGTTCATTGCACTATATTACTGCCAAAGTAGCTAGTTAATTGTATACTTGTAGATGTACTTTCTGTAATATTTATTAAATATGTTACTTTTTGGGGGGCAAAAGATTTAACTAAATGACTCTTATTAATAAACAACAGTTGGCCTAAGATATATCAAAAACCCATTCTTTAGTTAATACGTGTTCTACTTACTTCTATTAATACTTAGTATTTCTTCTTTTGTTTAGTACCTGGTAGTATTGTGTTAGGTTAGCTTTAGATAGATTCGGTTAGTTAGGGCCCTGCTGAAACAGTCTATCTTCACCCACACTTTCCCTTTCACATGTCCAAGCTGCCACCATTCTTCCTTCTCCTGCTATGTTAGCTGCAGCCTAAGTGGAAGTTAGGGAGTAGAGTCAGTCTTTGGCCCCAGCAGGTGGTATTAAGCATCTCTTGACATTGCTGCTGGATCATCAACTAAAAGGCAGGTCTCTCTTCCCCAGTTGTTAGAGCAGAGGAAGAAATCATCCATCAATCACCTCTAAGCACATCATTTGCCGGCTTTGTAAAACTCCTCGCGTTGCAGCTTCCTTTCAGCCTGGTAGACTGTGCAGCTTTCAGGGAGTTTGTGGCCATTGGGACATTGCAGTGGCAGGTCCCTGGCTATTCTAAATGCCCAGAAGACCGTATCAGCCCTGCACAACCATCTGCAGAGCAATATATATATACCACAGGCTAAGCAAGCTTGTCCACTTTACCATGGATATGTGTTCCAGCAAGCATGGGCAGGGGTGGTGCACAGGGCACAAGTGGGAAAATGGTGGTACCACAACACAGTGATGATATGCTTAGTATCCATCAACACTCCTCATCCAGTGAATCCTCCTCACGGGTAACCCCATGCACCCTAGGGTCTATTCTTCATGCCAGGTGAGTCGGTGCCATGCAGTTTTGCAGTTTCTCTGCCTTGGTGATAGGGGCCACACCAGGCCAGATTTGCTGGAAGCGCTGCGAGGGCAGACTAGGAGGAGGCTGTTCTGAGGAAGAGCGGATACGTACCCCAAAACATTGGATTGCTTTGTGTCTGAATAAACTATAGGGGTTCTCCCCCTTTTATCACCTGTTCATCAGAGTAGCTTTCTAGTTCCTCTTTTTGTTCTGCAGGTGCCTGACCTCATGCGACCATTGCTGTCCTTCTTTTGGGAACACACATTCTTTAAAACTGGCAGTACAGCCATTCCTGATCCAGTAACCTGTTCTACAGAACGTACTGAAGACAGGCTAGGAGGGTGTCCAGTCACTTTATACATGGCCACAGCTCATCTGGCCAAATTCAAGCAGCAGCACCATCTGCCACAGAACCGCCTGATTTGTGATACCACCACCGCCACCATGGACTACTTGTCAGACTAAGGCAAGATCAGGTTTTGTGGACCTGGGTTTCCTGTCACTCAGGCAGTGCTGCTAATCAAGGATGCCTGATGTATAATTTTGCCATTTGAGGAGGCAATTAGGGTAAAATGTCAGAGTTCATCTCAAAACAAATTATATAGATAGATAGGAGCTACACACCCCTTTAATATGACCCTATAATACTCCTAGGTAAGTATATGCAACTGAAAGTGTAAAATACTCACTTATAAAGCACTTTGGTTCAGGTGCTGAAGCCCTGAACTCTTCACATATGCAAAACTACGTCCTACATGACCAGTAAGGCAAAAACAGGAACAAATTAGCTATAAGCAGTAAACTCACCACCGTCTCTGGACCCTCGGTACATAAGTATCACTCAAGGTAAGGATAGGTGGATGCACTGGATACCAATCAGGAGCCACTCATCATAAAAATAAAGTCACTGGGGGCCACACAAAAAAAGCCGGACAGGCTGGATTCAGCCCGCAGGCCTTGTGTTTGGCATGTGTGCTTTAGACAGTATTTGTCTCCTTCCAATATACTTGTATTGCTGAATCACCTGAGTCCTGACCCGAGGAATTGGCTCTTCTGTGCTTGTGCAGCAACTGCATCAACATATGGCCCAGCACAGAAGAGCCAATTCCTCGGGTCAGGACTCAGCCGTGTATCTGCATCTTAAGGATAAAGGACATACCTTTGAAGATTGTAATGTTAACATACTGGCGAAGGAACGTGACTGGTTCAAGAGAGGTGTTAAGGAGCCTTATGTGAAAATAAAGAAACAACAATCCTAAATAGAGGTGGGGGGGTTCAGACACCAACTGTCTGCCATGTACAATGCTTGTTAAACACCTTACTCTGGCGTTTCCTAAACCACCTCTTAGCCACTATCTAATCAAACACACCCTTAACACTGGCTTGATATGCTAATTGGGATTTTCCAGGTACATAATTGCCACAGATTCTTGTACAAGCAGTCTCTGAATTGAGAAAGCCAGTCGGATGACTAGCGAAACGTCTTCAAGAAACTACAAATTCAAGTCCATTGAATCTAATGAATACAACGATATTCTGAATTGATGCACCATTATTTAATCCCTCATTTTTTTTTTTTTGCAAGGAATGTAATGTATAAAAAAAAAATCGAAAGTGCTGAGACATCATTATGTATAAAAAGTTGTTTTGGTATTACGCCACCCAACCTCAATCTGGGATCTAACCAATGGAAAGCTCTTTTTGCAGAACATGTCTTCCTATTGGTTAGGCCATGGGCCAAAAATGGTTGGATTGTAATGTGCATAATAATATAAACAAGGATTAAGAACAATATTTATGTGACCAAAAATAATTGTAAATGTAGTTTCTGATAAAAGATTTAGAAATGAATAACTTTATAATCTCTGAAGTTTTGTTTCATTTTTATTGTAAACAAACAAATTGAATTTAATGTTAAAAATTAACATTTTTTTAATAGCACATTTCTGACATTATTTATTGAAACAATCAACACTTTTCAATATTGTTCATTTAAAATGATTTCCAGTAATAATGGACATGCCAATTCTGGGTTTTTTGTTTTTTGTTTTATTGCATTCCACTCTTGGCCTCCTCCTTAACCCTTTCAGTGCCACAGAACGTGTATTCATGTTCTGTGCATAAATGACTTAAACTGCCACAGATCGTGAATACACATTCTGCAGCACTTCCGAGTTTGGAATGCCGGCAATTAGAGCAGGGAAACCGCTTCCCCGCTGTTCTAAAGCCCCTAGGCAACGAGCAAAGTCGGGTCTCCTTCCTGGTACCAGACCCGATCCTTCTAGGAGCCAATAGGAACACACTGACATCAGCAGTCACATGGGCAGTGACACTGCTGATGTTCAGTGTATAGATCCCGCCCCCTGCTGGAAGCCTCTCACTTTAGACTTGGTGGATTACATCACTGGACCCCTCCTGCTGTGATCTACTGACATCTTGTGGGATTTTATCTTTCTGCCTGCTGCTGATCTCCTGTCTGCTGGACTGGTATAGTATATTACACACACTACATACATATTTTTAGCTTTTGACTTTTTAAAAAAAAAATTTATATTACACACATCTACACACTTTAGCACACACTAACACTTACAGATTTTCACTGTAACACACACACAAATACACATAAAAATTTTTTTTTGCTGTTTTCAGTTACTTTGGTGTTTATTTATAATATTTCTTACATTTTGTTTGGTATTTTTTGCCTTTTACCCCTCATATATCCCTATATACCCCTCTACCCCTTCCCCACCCCCAGACCCTCTTATTGATTACCGTTGGTACATTGTATTTAGTAAAAACACATTATTACACATCCAGACTGGTGGGTTTATCATTTTGACCCCCAGTCTTGCTGTGCAGTTATTTTGCTGTTTCTGAGCATTTATTTGAGTGTTTTTGTGGTAAATTGCTGCAATCTGTTTTTTATATATATTTTTGTTTGATTCAGTTACCCTTGGTTTCTTTTACACAACACGACTAGTGGATCTGTAATTCTGACCCCCAGCCTTGCTGTGTGGTAAAGTAATTTGCCATTTTCATCTTTATTTTATTTTAGAATTTTACTGTGTAAAATTTCTGTTTTGTGTACTGTTGGTTTATTGGGTTTAGTTTTGTAGTGTCGTGTTCTAGTGCTTTCTAGAAAGTGCAGGTTCAAAAGTTGAGAAATCGCTACTTCGTTAACTTTGCCTTGTTTGTCTGAAGGGGTTAACTTCAGGTCTTTTTTGCTGAAGGGGTTAACTTCAGGTTCTTAGTTCAAAAATTGTTACATATTTATCTTTTGATACAATGGCTAGGAGGAGGAGGTTTTCTGTAGATGAGGCTGCTAGATACTGTATGCTGACCAGCTCAGAGGGAAGTGATGTTTCTGATGCTGATGCTGACCCTGAGTATTTACCCAATGGATCAGAATCATCAGATTCTGACGAGCATGGCAGTAGTGACACTGTCACAGCCTTAGAGAGTAGTGGTTCCACTGATGTTGAGGCTGGTCCTAGCATTGTTGGTCCTATGGAGGTAGATGATGGGAGTGTTGCTGGTGTTGCAGTTGGAGGAGAGCCAACGTGGAGGCTTCCCAGTAATTTTACCCCTCAAATTTCTGATTTTCCAGCAGTCCCTGGCGTGAAGGTGGACACCAGTAATTTTGAAGTGCTAGACTTCTTCCAGCTATATCTGACGGACGCTATCCTACAGGATGTGGTCCATTATACAAATCTATTTGCTGAGCAGTATATTGCCACACACCAATTAGGTGAACACTCACGTGCTCGGGCATGGTATCCCACCACAATGGTTGAAATGAAAATTTTTTTGCCCTCACTCTTGCAATGGGTCTCGTAAAGAACAATACATTGCAAGGCTATTGGGATACCACCACTGTAATTTCCCTCCCCCTTTTTGCAGCTGTAATGCCTAGAAACCGCTACCAAATCTTATTGCGGTTTGTGCATTTTAACGATAACACCACAGCTGTTCCCCCTGGTGCACCCGGTCATGACAGGCTTCATAAATTGAGGCCCTTTATTGATAGCCTGTCTAATCGCTTTGCAGAGGTTTACATCCCTTCCCAGAATGTCTGTATTGATGAGTCCCTTATGCTCTACAAAGGGCGCCTAATATTTCGTCAATACATGCCAAGTAAGCGTTCTCACTATGACATCACAGTATATATATTATATATATTATATATATATATACTGCGAAAGTAATACCGGGTACACTTGCAAGTTTATGATATATGAGGGCAAGGACTCACAGTTAGACCCCCCTGGTTGTCTACTGGATTTTACGGTCAGTGGCAAGATAGTCTGGGAGCTCATTTCTCCATTGCTGGGCCAATGTAACTAAGTCCCGATACCCCTCCTGAATAACGGTTGGAGATAATAATTTTTATATTATGATATATCATTGTTAAAAGTACACCCATATATATCATTGTTAAAAGTACACCCATATGATTACGCGTATGGCCTGCTCTACATTATTCTCACCGCTTAAGTGATTTCAAAATGCACTGGTAATTCAAGAGTATGTTACGAGTGAATTATCTGATGTTAGTTACATACTAAATGCAGTATTGATCTGGACTCTGAGGATAACCATAATGTCGTATGAACTACGTATGTATATATGTATAAGTCTAAGTGAGTGGTAAGGATACCATACAAACCATCGTATGTCCATGGCCCCTCAGCCTCAATTGCTTTATGTATATAGAGATATGTATTATTATATAAATATATTGAGATTTGTGTGTATAGGGGAAGTAATAAATAATATGCTTTATAATACACAAGTGATCTCAATTAACATTGGACCTGCAGTGGAATATATCCTTATAAAAATCACTCAACTACGTAGATGAGTGATTTTTATAAGGAAATATTCCACTACAGCTCCTCCAAACATAAACATCCCATATGTGCCAAAAAACCCAAAAAACTTACCTGCAAACCTTGCTCCGTCGGAGCTCTAAACACAATCCGGTAACCGCTAATGAACAAATCCAAAAGCCGGGAAGAAATCAACAAACAAGTCCGCGCCGAAACAGAATGGCAGACATGCGCACGAAAGCCGAAACCGGTACTGGCGCACATGCGCAAACACAACATAACATCGCCGCGCAATGGCATAAACCACAGCAAAGCGGCAGGGGGAAAACAAAGTATTAAAGAAAAGTAATAAACTACCGGAAATGTAAAAAATACATACAAACAAACACAACAAAACTAAATAATGTATAAATAAAAGGCAAATATAACAAAAAAACCAACAACAACTTATAAACGAAAATTAACCAATAAACTAAAATAAAAAGCACACCTATATTAATAAACAAACCAAACACTCTCACAGAAAAGCAAAATCAACCACAACAAACAAAGCACTATAATACAAAAGGAAACAATTACAATTCAATATACAAAGTAATTTACATAAATAACAACCCAAAAAAATTACAATACTGATAACAGAAGAAAACAAAACAGTAAGGCAAATATTTAAAATAGCATAAAAAAAGGAAACAAAAAATATCTACCACATACCGTATATACTCGAGTATAAAACCGACCCGAGTTATGAAACCGATGGTACCCCAATTTCAGCTAAAATCCTAATAAGGTAGTGACCCCGGTAAAAACCGAGGTAAAACTGTTCATTCAAACTGTTTGGACACATACATAATCCCAGCTAATAAAACATGGTGGGATTGTGGGTTCCAAACATCTTGAACTGCCCCCTCACCCTCAGTTCAGTTTGTACCGTGGGTCTTCTCCCTGTGGACTCCTTTGGACTCTCTCTTGACTCTTCTCCGTGACTCTTTCGTCCGTGGACTCTTCTCCTGGACCTCTTTCTCATTCTGTGGATCTTATCCTGGGACGGAACTCTTCTTCCTTCTATCTGGGTGGGGCTGGGAGTGACCCGGCGGTCTTGGTTCACATTGGTGCCAATGACAAAGTTAGAGGTGGAGGTGAGATCCTTAAAAATGATTTCCGAGAATTAGGAGCCAAGATAAAAGCAAGGACCTCCAGGGTAGTGATTTCAGAAATACTACCAGAGCCCACGGTACAACTGAACTGAGGGAGGGGGGCAGTCAGATGTTTGGAACCTCACAACTCCCACCATGTTTTATTAGCTGGGAGTTATGTTTGTGTCCAAAACAGATTGGAATGAAAAGTTTTAACCTCGGTTTATACCGGGGTCAATACCTTTATTAGGATTTTAGCTGAAATTGGGGACCTCGGTTTATACCGGGTCGGTTTATTACTCGAGTATATACGGTAGTGTGATATTTTTTTGGTTTCCTTTTTTATGCTATTTTAAATTATTTGCGCTTACATGTTTGTTTTCTTGTTATCAGTATTGTAAATGTTTGGTGTTGTTTATTCTATGTAAATTACTTTGTATATTGAATTGTAATTGTTGCCTTTGTATATAGTGCTTTGTTGTTGGTGGTTGATTTTGCTTTTATGTGAGAGGTTTGGTTGGTTTATTACTATAGGTGTGCTTTTTATTTTAGTTTTATTGGTTAATTGTTTATCAGTTGGTTGGTTTTTGTATATTTGCCTTTTATTATACATTATTGAGTTTTGTGTGTTGGTTTGTATGTATTTTTACATTCCGGTAGTTATACTTTTCTTAATACTTGTTTTCCCCCTGCCGCTTTGCTGTGGTTTATGCCATGCGCGGCGTGTTATGTTGGGTTTGCCTGTGCGCCAGTACGGTTTCGGCTTTCGTTGCGCATGCCGCCACCATTCTGTTGCGGCGCGGACTGTTGTGATTTTTCCCGGCTTTGGATTGGTTCAGTAGCGGTTACCGGATTGTGTTTAGAGCTACGACGGAGCCAAGGTTTGCAGGTAAGTTCTTTGGGTTTTTTGGCACATATGGGTATGTTTATGTATGGAGGAGCTGTAGGTGAATATTCCTATAAAAATCAATTCATATCGTAGGTGAGTGATTTTATAAGGATATATTCCCTGCAGGGTCCAAGGTAATTGAGGATCAATTGTGTATTATAAAGCAATTATTTATTACTTCCCTATAAAACAAAATCTCAATATATTTAATAATAAAACATATCTCTATCATACATCAAGCAATTTGAGGGTGAGGGGCCATGGACATACGATGGTTGTATGGTTATCCTTACCATCACTAGAATTAGACCATATGTAGTTCATACGACATTATGGTTATCCTCAGAGTCCAGATTCAATAATGCATTAGTAGTAACAACATCAGATCATTCACGTAACATACTCTTGAAATTACAGTGCATTTTGAAAATCACTTAAGCGGTGGACTAATGTGAGCAGGCCATACGCGTAATCATATGGGTGCTTTACCCAATGATATAGATGGTACTTTAACAAATATATCAATAAATAAAAATTGTATCTCAACCGTATCAGGAGGGGTATCGGGAATTTGTTACATTGCGCCCAGCAATGGAGAAAGAGCTCCCCCCGACTATTTTTGCATTCTGACCGTAAAAGCCAGTTAGACAACCAGGGGGTCTAACTGTGAGTCCGTGCCCTCCATATATCAGAAACTGCAAGTGTTATACCCGGTATACTCGCAGTATATATATATATAATCTATACGATAGATACTGTGAATGTCAATAGTGAGAACGCTTATTGGCATGTATTGACGAAAATATTAGGCGCCTTTGTCGAGCATAAGGGACTATCAATACAGACTTCTTGGGAAAAAAGGGATGTAACCCTCTGCAAAAGCGAGTGAGACAGTCATCAATAAAGGGCCTCAACCTCAATTTATGAAGCTGTCATGACCGGGTGCACCAGGGGGACCAGCTTGTGGCGTTATCGTAAAATGCACAAACCGCAATAAGATTTTGAGTGAGCGGTTTCTAGGTCATTACAGCTGGCAAAAAGGGGGAGGAAATAAATTCAGTGGTGGTATCCAATCGCCTTGCCAGTATTGCTTTACGTAGACCACCATTGCAAGAGTGAGGGCAAAAAAATGTTCATTTCAACCATTGTGGTGGGATACCATGCCCGAGCACGTGAGGTTCACAAATTGGGTGTGGCAATATACTGTGCAGCAAATAGATTGTTATAATGGACCCACATGCCTGGAGGTAGCGTCGTCAGATATAGCTGGAAGAAGTCAGGCACTTAAACATTATGGTGTACACCTTCAGGCCAGGGGATGATGGAAAATCAAGAAAGTGAGGGTGGTAAAATTACTGGGAAGCCTCACGTTGGCTGAATCAACTGCAACACCAGCAACACTCCTAATCTACGCCATAGGACCAACAATGCTAGGACAGCATCAACATCAGTGGAACCACTACTCTCTAAGGCTGTGGACAGTGTCACTACTGACAATGGCTCGTCAAAGAATATGATGATTCTGAATTTTTTTCCACTGAGGTAAATACTTTCAGGGTCAGCATATGCATAGAAGAACAGCCACTTCCCTCTGAGCTGAGTCAGAATACCGTATTCTAGCAGCCTCATCACAGAAAAACCTCCTCCTACTAGCCATTGTATCAAAAAGATAAATATGTAAAATTTTGAACTAAGAACTGAAGTGAAACCCTTCAGCAAAAAAAGACCTGAAAAGTTAACCCTCAGACAAACCAGGGCAAAGTTAACGAAGTAGCGATTTCTCAACTTTGAACCTGCAATTTCTAGAACGCATAGAAAAGACACTACAAAACAAACCCAATAAACCACCAGTACAAAAAAGACTATTTTAAACAGTAAAATCTAAAATAAATAAAGATGAAATGGCAATTAATTTACCACACAGCAAGGCTGGGGGTCAGTAATGAACAGCTCCACTAGTCGTGTTGTGTGAAAGAAAACCAAGGGTAACTGAATCAAACAAAAATTATATAAAAAAAACAGGATTGCAGCAATTTACCACAAAAACACTCAAAGAAATGCCTCAAGAAACAGCAAAATAAAAGCACAGCAAAGACTGGGGGTCAAAATGATAAGCCCCACCAGTCTGGATGTGTAATAATGTGGTTTTTACTAAATACATGTACAAACGGAATCAATAAGAGGGTCGGGGGAGGGGGGTGGGAAGGGGGGTAGAGGGGTGGATATAGGATATATGAGGGGTATTAAAAAGCAAAAAAAATGACCAACAAAATGTAAGAAATATTATAAATAAAACACCGAAAGTAACTGAAAACAGCAAAAAAAATTTTTATGTGTATTTGTGTGGTGTGACAGGAAAATCTGGACAGTGTTAGTGTGTGCTAAAGTGTGTAGAGTGGTGTAATATAATTTTTTTTTACAAGTCAAAACTAAAAATATGGTAATTATCTATACCAGTCAGCAGACAGGAGAGCAGCAGCACGGCAGAAAGATAAAATCCAAAAGATGTCAAGTAGATCACAGCAGGAGGGGTTCAGTTGATGTAATCCACCAAGTCTAACGGGGAGAGGCTTCCAGCAGGGGGCTGGATCTCTTTACAATGAACATCAGCAGTGTCACTGCCCCATGTGGCTGCTGATGATGTCAGTGTGTTTTATTGGGCTCCGAGAAGGGAATCGGGTCTGGTACCAGGAAGGGACCCGACTTTGATGCTCGTGCATAGGGCTTGAAAAGAGGGGGGGAGGAAGCGAGTTCACTGCTCTATTGCCGGCATTCCCAACTCGGAAGTGTGCAGAAAGTTATTCAACGATCTGTGGCAGTTTAATTAGTATTTATTTGGCACAGAAACATGAATACACGTTATGTGGCAACTGAAAAAGGGTTAAGAGGAGGCAAGAGTGGAAGGCAATAAACAAAAAACAAAAAACCCAGATTGGCATGTCCATTATTAGTGGAAATCATTTTAAATGAAAATATTGGAAAAGTGTGATTGTTCAATAAATATTGTCAGAAATGTGCTATAAAAAAATGTTAATTTTTAAATTAAATTAATTGTTTGTTACAATAAAATGAAAACAAAAACTTCCGGAGGATTATTAAAGTTATTCATTTCGAAATCTTTTAGTCAGAAACTACATTTACAATTTAGGTTTGGTCACATAAATATTGTTCTTAATCCTTGTTTCTATTATATGTGCACATTACAATCAACCATTTGGGCCCAATGGCCTAACCAATAGGAAAGACAGTTCTGCAAAGAGCTTTCCATGGTTAGATTTCCGATTTGAGGTTGGGTGGAGTAATTCCAAAACAATTTTTTACATACTGATGTCTCGCACTTTCGATTTTTTTTTATAATTACATCCTGTGCAAAAAAAAAAAAAGTGCGGATGTGAATAAAGTGTGATCAATTCAGAATAGTTGTATCAATTAGATTCAATGGACTTGAATTGTTAGTTATGGGAAAGACGTTTCGCTAGTCATACGACTGGCTTTTACTCAACTAAGAATGACTTTACAAGAATCTGTGGCATTATTGTACCTGGAAAATACCAATTAGCATATCACAGCCAGTGTTAGGGTCGTGTTGTGATTAGGATAGTGGCTAAGAGGTGTTAGGCAACGCCAGAGTAAGGTTGTTTAAATAAAGCATTGTACATGGCAGACAGTTGTTGTCCTACCCCCCCACCTCTATTTAGGATTGTTTCTTTATTTTCAATAAAGGGCCTCCGTAACACCTCTCGGAACCAAGTCCACGTTCCTTCGCCAGTAGTAACAGTACCCAATCTCAAAGGTGGATATTGTCCTTTTATCCTTATAAGATGCAGAGATCCACGGCTAGTCCTGACCCGAGGAATTGGCTCTTATGGGCTGGGCCAGGTGGATGAGTTGAGGCACAAGCACAGAAGACACAGCCAGTTCCTCGGGCAGGACTCAGTGATTCAAGCAATACAATGTATATTGGAAGGAGACAAATACGGTCTAAAGCCCACTGCCAAAAACAAGGCTCGGGCTGATCCGCCTGTCGCTTTTTTTTTGTGTGGCACCCCCAGTGACTTTATTTTTATGATGACTGGCTTCCTGATTGGATCCAGTGCATCACCTATCCGTACCTTGAGTGATATGATGTACCGAGGGTCAGAGAGGTGGTGAGGTACTGCTTATAGCTAATTGTGTCCTGTTTTTGCCTAATGGCATGTAGGACGTTAGTGTGCATCTGTGAAGAGTTCAGGGCTTCAGCACCCTGAAACCAAAGTGCTTATAAGTGAGTGTTTTAAACTCAGTTGATTATAATACCTAGGAGTATTATCGGGTCATATTAAAGGGGTTGTGTAGCTCCTATCTATCTATATTTCATTGTTTTGAGATGAAACTCATACATTTACCCTAATTGCCTCCTCAAATGGCAACAAAATATACATCAGGCAGCCTTGATTCGCAGCACTGCTGAGTGGCCAGGGAAACCCCAGGGTCCCCAAAACATGATCTTGCCTTAGTTCTGACAAGTAGTCCATGGTGGCGGTGGTGTGGTATCACAACTACCAGGCGGTTCTGTGGCAGATGGTTGATGCTGACTGCTTGAATTGGCAAGATGAGCTGTGGCACTGTATAAAGTGCAACTGGACCACCCCCTACCTGTCTTGCCAGTACGTTCTGTAGAAAACAAGGTTACGGGATCAGGAATGCTGTACTGCCAGTTTTAAAGAATGTGTGTTTCCCAAAAGAAGGGACAGCAATGGGCGCATGAGGCAGGCACCTGCAGAACAAAAAGAGGAATAGAAAAGCTACGATGAACAGTGATAAAAGGGGGAGAACCCCTAAGTTTCTTCAGACACAAAGCAATCCAATGTTTTGGGGTACGTTATACCCTCTTCCTAAGAAAGCCTCTCTAGTCTGCCCCTCGCAGCGATTCCCAGCAAATTGCTGTGTGGCCCCCTACACCAGGCAAGAGAAAAACGCAAAACTGGAATGGCACCGACTCACCTGGCGAGAAGAGACCTAAGGGTGCATGGGGGGGTTACCCGTGAGGAGGATTCACGGGATGAGGAGGTTTATGGATACTAAGCATATCATCAGTGTGTTGTGGTAACACCATTTTCAACTTGTGCCCTAGTGCACCACCTGCCCATGCTGCTGGACCCATATCCATGTAAAGTGGGACAAGCTGCTTAGCCTGTGGTATATATAATGTACTCGCAGATGGTTGTGCCGGGTGAGACGGTCTTGGTGCATTTAGAATAGCCAGGGACCTGCAACTGCAAGTCCCAATGCGCCACAAACGCATGAAAGATGCCACAGTCTCCAGGGCTGAAAGGAAGATGCAACGGCGAGGAGTTTACAAAAGCCGGCAAAGGACGGTGGCTTAGAGGTGGTGGAGGATGATTTCTTCCTTAGCTCAAACAACTGGCGGAAGAGAGACCTGCCTTTAGTTGATGACCAGCTAGCAATGGCAAGAGATGCTTATACATACCACCTGCTGGGGCCAAAGACTGACTTTACTCCCTAACTCCACTTTAGGCTGCAGCTAACATAGCAGGAGAAGGAAGAATGGTGGCAGCTGGCACATGTGAAAGGGAAAGTGTGGGTTGAAGATGAGACTGTTCAGCAGGGCCAACTAACCGAATCTATCAAAGCTAACTAACACATAAGTACCAGGTACTAAACAAAAGAAGAAATTACTAATATTAATACACAGAAGTAAGTAGACCAGTATAACTAAAAGATGGGTTTTTGATATATCTTAGGGCAACTGTTGTTTATTAATAAGAGTCATTTAGTTAAATATTTGCCCCCCAAAAAGTAAACATATTGAAAAATATACAGAAGACAAGATACAAGATCAAGAACTAGATACTTTGGCAGTTAGTAATATAGGGCAAGGAACGCGGTAACAGTATCGTGCCACTCAGTATTGGTATATCCAGTCATGAAAACGCTTTTTTAAATCAAAGTTACTCCATACCCCCAAACCCGCCCTCTACCGTTCCCCCCCCAAAAAAATGATCCTCTGAAACTGCAGCAGCCTAGGAAAATTTTACTCGTTCTGTGGGCGTGTCTGCTTACTGCTGCTGGATCTCTTATCAGTCAATGCAAGCCAAAACCGATCTGTTGCAAAAAAACTCCCTGCCTCTGCACCGAAGGGGTTCAGGGGGTGAAGGTATAAAGGTGGTTTTGCAAAGGGGGTGGGAGGTAAAGCAGCAGGCGCCCAGAACAAATTTTCATGCAGTTCCCCAGACGCACGAGTGCCGTGCCAGCACAGCGATAGTTGCCATGGAAGTAACCGTACATCCAACCCAACGAATGCGCCAGCTAAACTGCGAATGCGGGAATGGGACGTGAACGTTGGCTAGGCACTCGCGGAGGGCGTGCATAATGGGCGGAAGCTATGTCCGCCAATGTTCCGAATTACAAAGGTTTCATAAACTTTTTTATTAAAATAACTTGCCAGGAGAGAAGCCTGGGGGCTGACATTACAGGTCCATGGAAATCCTCTATGTAGATCAATAGAAGACAGTTTGTTTTATGATTGGAGGGGCATGTCCACCTTACTATAAACGTTAAATATAATAGAAACAGTCCCCCAGCCCCAACAGCTATAAAATTATTTAAGAAAAAGTTTGCCACTATGTTTACTTACTCTCTCTCTCCGACACCGGATTGGCCGCTGCTGCGAGACACGGCAAGCAGGGGCTGGGACCGGCAGACGCGGCCGTGATTGGCGAGAGGCAGCGGACGCGGCTGCCCAGCTTCTCAGAATGCCGGGGGAGAGAGGGAGGTAAGTAGATTCTGGGGACTTTTGGTACTGGGAGGATAGAAAAAACGGGAGGGGGGAGGGGGAGAAGTGGCTGCGTACGCAGGCCAGACTTCTCAGGATTGGCAGCAGATAGGAGGCAGAGTCCTATATGGACTCTGCATCCTCCTGGTGGGCAGGTTTTGTGACTTTGGGGGGGGTTGTACAGGAGAACCTTATGGAACTGGGATGTGAGGTAAGGATTTTAATAACACAATGATGGGGCCAGAGTGGGGGGGATTATGCATTATTAGTTTTGGGGGGGACATTGCCTTTAACATCAACAAATACAGTATTCAAGTACAAATCATTCCAAGATTGTAACAGATGTACAAAAGGCGGGTATTAGAGTCTTATTAAGTTCTCCCAGTAACTCACTAACAAGAAGAAAGCGCTGATCTGCATACTACAAAAGATCCAGGGATGCAAAAAGTAAAAGTATCCTCTATATCAGAGGCAGCCGCCGCACCTTCCGGTTTGCTTAGTCTTTCTCAGGTCCTGAAGCTATTTGCCTGCTCATTTTTTGATGCGAAATGACTGGTGGCTATTTAAAAACGCTGTTATAATCAAGGACGTTTACTAAATGCGCTTTCAGCCACTGGACAATGGAAGAGTGTGAATTCTTAGAGCAAGGGGAATACCTCACCAAGATTCCTGAAGCTGTGGATATAAATTGCATTAGCAGATCCAATGGCCTGAAGGTCTTTGAAAACGTCTGCTTCACCTAAGAAGATGCTTGCAAGTCTCCCAGCAACGTCATGGGATATGCTGAGATCAATTCGCGAGAGAAAGTTCGGAGTTCTGAAAGCTTTCCTTATTTCAGGGACGGGAGAGCAAATTACCTCCTCCATGATGTTGGAAACGTCACCGAGAAAGATCAGAACTGATGGTATCTAATGTTAATTAAGACACACAATGATTTGAACTGATTTTGCTGGCACTTCTTTCGCGTTCTTGTATGTCTTAGCTGGCTGTTGGTCATTAGTTATGTGGGATTGATTTATCAATTATTCGCGCCACAGTAGCTTGGAAGTAGAGACGGCCAGTTCTCACGAAGTGACGCATTCTTCAGTAGAACCTTGATATGGCGAGCAAGCAATTAAAGAATATAACATCTGTGAACGTCCTGCATGCCATGCATTATGTAC
This sequence comes from Hymenochirus boettgeri, assembly GCA_019447015.1. Taxonomy (NCBI): domain Eukaryota; kingdom Metazoa; phylum Chordata; class Amphibia; order Anura; family Pipidae; genus Hymenochirus; species Hymenochirus boettgeri. The sequence goes on from CM033473.1 coordinate 294,112,080, forward strand.
TCCTACTAGATAGTGTGTGAGCAGCACGAAGGGGGCATATATTGCTCAGGGTATTTCTCCTGGATTTCGGGTCGCACTCATTAATTACTGCCAGACATTATTGCTCCATTATTTTATATCCTGACCTCTGACAATTCATGAGATCAAGTCCAAACATTGCTCAAATCTGACATAATCATTTCAGCTCTTCTTCCCCATCTTTCTTCAAGGGACCTCTCTTTAATTTGAACAAAAAAACATTGAATTTTGATGAATCCTGTGGAACATATTTTGTATACCAATACATTCTGCCTCCGTATGAGAAATAATCTGGGGTAGCATCAATTGATGGGCAAACTTATATGGAATTATTTTATCTAGAAAGAAAGAATTCAGAATTATGGTTTACCACAAATGTCAGATAAATGCCGGTTTTGGGTGGACAGATTAATGAGCTGGTAATTGCTTTCCTTCTCTTGGTAGTCATCTTTTTCTAGATGGTCAAGGAGCAAGCATCATCAAATGAGATAGTCGTTCAAGGGTTTGAAAACATTCCATTTTCAGCATCTCCAATTTTGTGTGCTCCCCCCCCTAATGCCAAATCCGTAAGGCCAAGAACAAGGTTTTTGTTTTTTTTGCTTGAGATGATGTCATGTCTGGTAATCGATACAAGCTATGCCACCTATTTTTTGCTGGTTCAAAGCCTTACTTTCTGCAGAGAAAAATGACACCTTGCTCTGTAATTCTGTGGGAAATGCCAGCAAATTATTGCCAAGATAATGTTTGCTGCCTATGAATCCAAACTGAATTCCAATCTTAAAATCTTCTCGTCCATTGGAGGATTTTTAATAAAAGAAGGAAATCACTAAAAGCCGTCCATCTGAAGACTTAATCATAGACTGTGCCATTTTCTTGTAAACTCCTCCTCGGTCTTTAATCCAGAACAAAATTTTTTTTTTTTATCTGTCTTTCTCCTAAGAATTCTCTGGCCAAAATGACAGGATCCTTACAGCCCAGGTTTTTCGAAGATTTCACTGGGAACGGTAGAAGTGTCAATTTCAATGGGGTTACTGCTGAACGTGGTCTTCAATGAAATTTCTTATCGTAAAAATGGTGCTAATTTGACCCAACCAATCAGATGTAGCATTCAAAATGTTATTTAAATTTGATTGGTTGGGGCAAATAGCAACTGTTAACGATAGAACTTTATGAATCTCCCTGAAATGTCTTCTGACACATATGAGCGGAACATTCTTCAATTATTTGACAAGTTAGGTGTACTTGACTTACCACTTGATGGCCGTTTCTTCACAAAATAAACGTTTATCGTTTGAGGGTACAGCAAGAAAAGAAGGCATTCTCTCATTAACGGGGGAGTGGATGGCAAAACTGCTTCAGGAGATTGAATAGTTTCGCAGCTGTTGGGTGCTTTTAGTTGGAAAAGAGGTGAAGATTGATTGTTTCTTTTTAATCTTTCCTATTGGCTCTTGCTCTTGATGTTTTGAAAGCCAGACTTATGGAGGATACATTTGCAGGAAATCGGGAAATAAGAAAGTGAAAAACGTTACTAATCTATAAAAGTTTACCAAGACAGTGCAAATGTAAACAGTTGGGTTATAAATAACCGAAAACAGTAGACCTTTAGAAACAATAATAAATAAAAACCAATAAGCGATTATTCACAGAAAGGTGCTGATCGTTTAAAATGGGGTAATTTGCCCAACCAATCAGATGTAGCTTACAATGTTAAATAAGACTGATTGGTTGGGCAAAATAGCCCCCCCAATTTTAAACGATAAGAACTTCTTTATTGAATTCTCCCTGAATATTTAAACTATTAAAAATAAACTATGCACCGGATTCTTCCTGAAGGGACTGGAAAAGGTACGATGAAAATGCCACAAAAGAGTACGTTTTGGAAATGAACGGTTAGTCCATAATAAAAAAACCCTACAGTACTCATCTCTTAGACAGAAATATTACAAAACAGTGACAAAATACTACAGAACACCTTCACAGCAAATAGTGCAAAGCAATAGTTAGACTACCTGGTGCTGTATTCGTCTTTTCTACTGCATCCAGACGGTCTTTCTTCAGCAAGGGGTTGTTGAAGGACAGTAAATTTGAGAAACCTCCACATTGCTACTGTATTTTTCGAAAGTGCAAGTATCATTCATTAAGAAAAACAAGTCAGAGTGCAGCATTAAAAGAATTTGGATTTAATAAATGTTATTTAGTACAAAATAGATGGATCATGATAATGTTGAAGTGAGTCAACTACTGCACTATACAAAAAGATCCCAATCTCCCCACTTCACCCCAAGCAAATATAAAATTTTAGAACCCCCCTCCTTTCCCTCCAATATCAATAAGGGATGAGGGGTCACTTGATAGATTATGGCAACCCCCATCCAGTAATTTAGAAGCTAATCTATCAACCCTACCCTTCCAAAACTAAAATGGCCACCACATGGTTAAGGAGAACTGTGGTCTACTACAAAGACAGTAATAAAAAAAAGCCAGTATCCGACCTTTAAGAGAACCATGCAGCACTGGTCAGGGTTGTGTCATGCTAAGCATTCCTAAGGGGCGGTTGAGAAAGCAAGGGGGGGGGCTACCTTTAAAATGGTAAGGAAACTCCCATCATCCCCAAAACAGTCACGTACGGTACATCCTCAGTTGGTGTAGCTGAGCAGACTGGAGCGGATAGTAGTATATTCTCCAGTCTCCCGTCGCTGCAAAACTTGTTCATCCAATCGGAATGCCCTTGCCCCAACCAATAAGATGGTCAGAGATGCGCTATACAATCGGGAGTTCGCGCTGACAGCCCACCTATGCTCGTAAGCGCTAGTCCACAGGAGCGTCCACCAGTGGCCATGTCAAGGCGCGCTCACGCCACAAAACTCCGGAGAGCTGCACCTGGAACGGCGGTACATGTCTTGAAGACATCATAGTAATTAAATGATCTATCGTCGCTAAATATTTATATAGTGTATTTCTACAAAAAATGTATTGCTTGATGTTAGAGTATAACATTAGTGGTAATATATGGGAACAACTAGTGTTTATGCAATACCCATGACATTGTTAAAGTAATTGAGAAGTATGTAGTACATAAATACAGAAATAAAAATATTAGAGTTTATTAAAAAATAATAAGCTGTGGACTCTTCTCCCTGTGGACTCTTCTCCCTGTGGACTCTTCTCCTGGACTCTTCTCCCTGTGGACTCTTCTCCTGTGGACGACTCTTCTTCTTCTATCTGTGGGCTCTTCCTCTATCCATCCTGGCAGGTACGGTATCGGCATTCCGGCAGTCGCGCGCCCATTCCTGTACCGGCGCGCCGGCCTGAAAAACTCGGTTTATACTCGAGTATATACGGTAATTAATATTATTAATGATTTCACAGACCAATTACAGCAATCACAATAAATCACCACCCAGAAGAAAATGGAACCATATAAACAGGTAAAAAAACAGACAAAAATAAAATAACAAAAACCAAATTTAACCAACATGACTGAATGCAACGTTTTCCCCTCAGGTACCAACAACTGAAAACAAGCAACAGAAGAAAGTAAATGAAAAAATTAAAAACCGATTCCAAATCCCAACAGAAGAAGAACATACGAAATTCATAGAAGAACAAAAAAATCTAAACACAATCCGAAAAACAAACTCCGACATATCATTACTGCAGACTTACTTGGACAAAATAAACGAAAAAAGGAAAATACATGACATACCCCATACAGAATTAGACAACATAATAGCAACGTTTATAAT